>QJPP01003631.1:0-235263 GCA_003996215.1 Jaltomata sinuosa | reverse complement strand
GCTCGCCTTGTTGCACAAGGATTTTCGCAAAGACCTGGTGTCGATTATGAAGAGACATACTCACCAATTATGGATGCAATAATGTTACGTTATCTTATTAGTTTCAATGTCTATGAGAGACTTAAAATGCATTTGATGGATGTTGTTACAGCTTATTTCTATGGGTCACTTGATAATGAGATATACATGAAAATCCTTGAAGGATTCAAGATGCCTGAAGCGCATAGTTCAAAGCCTCGAAAAATGCATTCTATTAGATTGCAAAGATCATTGTATGGCTTAAAGCAATCAGGCCGCATGTGGTATAACTGCCTTAGTGAGTATTTATCAAATGAAGGTTATATAAATGATGTCATTTGCCTGTGTATTTTTATAAAGAAAACAACATCGGAGTTTGTTATACTTGCCATTTATGTTGATGACATAAACCTTATTGGAACTCCAACAGAGCTTCAAAGGGCAATTGATTACTTAAAGAAGGAATTTGAGATGAAAGATCTTGAGAAGACAAAATTATATCTTGATTTACAAATTGAACATTTGGCAAACGGTATCTTTGTCCATCAATCTGCCTATACAGAAAAGGTGTTGAAATATTTTTATATGGATGGAGCACATCCATTAAGTACTCCAATGGTTGTTCGATCACTTGATGTGAATAAAGATCCATTCCCACCTCAAGAAAAGAATGAGGAAATTGTTGGTCCTTAAATACCATATCTTAGTGCAATTGGTGCACTTATGTATCTTGCTAATACTACAAGGCCTGACATAGCCTTTTCGATTAATTTGTTAGCAAGGTATAGTTCTGCTCCTACTAACAGGCATTGGAATGGAATCAAACACATATTGCGATATCTAAAAGGGACTATCGATATGGGCTTATTTTACTCTAATAATTGCAGTTCCGATCTTGTTGGTTATGCTGATGCGGGGTATTTATCTGACCCACACAAAGCTAGATCTCAAACAGGTTATGTGTTTATATGTGGGGGTACTGCCAAAGCCTCAACAGGCTAGCCATCACTAATCTTTCAAGAACCGGGTGCCAAGACAAGCTCTAAGTAAAAACAGGAGTAAATATAGTCTACCTTCAGTCCCAACGGCCGCCCATAACCCCGAGAAACACAATCAAGTGAAAACAAACCCTCCGGCATCCCATACTACCGGAGCGTACACTGAACACACAACAAACAAGGGTGGAATCCAATGCATGATATGATATGATGTGAAATAGAACCTCTGTATGTACCTCCTCTGGTGCCAATCAGGCCCAGCAAGCAGGTTCCATGGAAGGACTCAGCCTGTATACCTCTACTCCACCGTATACCCTTCCCTCCGGCGCACGCAGCCCGAAGCCCCAGGCTCAGAGCGGTAAGGTCCATGGAGGTCCCCGACCCCATACTAAAACTCAGTATCAAGACATGTCATCCGGAAGCAAGTCCGGGATCAAGATAGAGACCCAGTCTCAAGTATGCATGCCCAGACCCCGTCCAGGACTAAAGTAGTAGAAAATGCCTCAAAAACCCCTCCAAGGGTGCCCGAGCGTAACCGGGTCTAAAACTGTAGTAAATCAAGTCTAGTGCTCCGCCCCGCAGAGACTAGTATCAGTAATAAAATCAAGTCTGGTGCTCTTCCCCGCAGAGACTAGTATCAGTAATAAAATCAAGTCTGGTGCTCTGCCCCGCAGAGACTAGTACCAGTAATAAAATTAGTGCGAAAATATCCAAAAATCCCTTTTTCTATCAACAACAGTACCAAAAAGGGGCCCCCAGGGCCATGCAAATTTAGAAAAACTGCCAGTAGTGGCTCACAGCCAAAACTGTAGTAAAACATGCAGGGGAAAACCTTTTTCATGGATGATATGCTCGCACACAAATATAAAAGTAGTCCAACGGCTCACAACAATTCCTATCAGCCCTGCACAGGCCCAATAGCTACTCAGCAGACATAACCAGCCTAAAAGGATAATCTCTATGTCCGGGACTCGCGGATATTCCCAAATAGCCCACCATCTATGTTCAGAGTCAATACAAGGCCACACAGGACCACAAAGGTAATATACATTACTACGTGAATACTACAAACAACTATGAAATAGACGAACGAAAGGCGGACAAGGTCTGGGGTACAGAAAAGTGTGGCTTGAAATGTGACAAAGTACCCACGGTCTTATATGAAGATAATGCAGCATGCATAGCACAATTAAAGGGAGGATTCATAAAAGGAGATAGAACGAAGCACATTTCACCAAAGCTTTTCTACACTCATGAGCTCCAAAAGAATGGTGATATCGACGTGCAACAGATTCGTTCGAGTGATAATATGGCTAATTTATTCACCAAGTCTCTACCAACTGCAACTTTCAAGAAGATGGTGCACAAGATTGGAATGCGATGATTCAAGTCTTTGGATTGATATTTTCATGAGGAGGAGTTAATACACGTTGTACTCTTTTTCCCTTACGAGATTTTGTCCCACTAGATTTTTCTTCTAAGATTTTTAATGAGGCAACTAAGATGCGTATTATTAGATGTGTACTCTTTTTTCTTCATTAGAATTTTTTCTTAATGAGTTTTTTTAGTGAGGTTTTAATGAGGCACATTGTCTATCGATTAGACATTCAAAGGGGAGTGTTATGTATTATAATAATAGTGAATGTCTACCTCTCCTATTTCTTTGGAGAGAAGTTAGGAACCCTAACTTAGAGGGACCAAGTCAATTTTCCGCTATAAATAAAGGGGTTCTCTCCATTGTATTTTCATCCTTAAAGGAAAATAAGAACTCCTCTCTTCTTCTCTACTATATTCTTCTTCTTTCTTACTTTAATAGTTCATAACAAAAATATGTATTTTTTTTATATAAGACGATAAATTTTTATAGATAGTGTTTGAATATGCCTATAAAATTAGAGCAGAAAGTACTTGAGAGTCAACATATTTTCTTGTTGACATTTTTTACTTTGATTTTTTTTTTGTCGAATTTCTCACTTTTTGTTCATACTTTGAACATAATAATGTCGTTGTGTATGTGAAAGTGATATTCTTATCTCAATGAAGAAGGAATGTCGTTGTGTGAAAAAAATAAAACTAATCACTATATATCATAATAAATAACGATGCAAATTATGAATTGAGAGAATAAAAATTATACTAACAGCTTATTGTGAATAAACATTTGCAATTGGCACTATTTTTTCTTTCACTGAAATAGAGATAAGAAGTTCAAATTGAGATGTGCTTCTTACAGTGAAAAAGTCTAGCATTTCTCTATTTCTTATAATTTTGTGCAAGAATAAAATTTAAAAATAATATTAAAAAAAAGAGATGAACACAATATACACAGGAGTTATATGATACTATGAGTGCAATAGTAGGCATTTTAAATAAGGTGGATCGATCTGTATTATTGTGCTAAATTTTATTGTCAACGATGTATCTATATTAATTATAAGTGTTTTGATTTAGAAAAATAAAAATTCATGTAAAATAAATTAATTACAGTAATATTTATTGAACAAAGTATCAGTTCATGTTGTTGCAATATGTAAAATAGAGTATTATTTACTTTAATTTGTCGTTGTATTTTGACACCCCAATACGCCTGACAAAGATGATTGAACATTGTCGAAATTGCTGAAATAATTTTCTACCTTCATCTTCAATCATAGGCTCTTCCCATAATGTGAATGTGAAATAGTACTAACCCAAAAATCATGTTATGGAGTTGATGATATTGACGAAATTTTGTTATGAGTTCAACCTTTACGGATATTGATAAAAGTCAACTATATCAATCTTTCAAAATAAGAAACTCGCATATCAATCAACCACCTCAAAAATTATGTCACTCATTCTTGCAGACCACAAATACACTGAAGTAACTACGAAAGAGAATAGAATGATTAAAATGCACAAAAATCAAAGAAACAATCATGAAGGTTGTTATGTTAATATTTAATAAATATTTTAATAATTTAACTTTTAACTTTAAGGGCTTTCCACTTATAAATATAATATAAAAAATTAAAGATACCATTATACATTTTTATTGAGCTTGATCGTTAAAGAAAATAAATTGAATTTCTTAATTTTTGAATGTTTGAATTGAGTCTAATCGTTGAAAAATATTGAATTTAATATCAGAATGTTGAATATTAAATTCAAACACAACAACAACATACCCAATGTATTTCCACAAAGTAGGGTCTGGGGAGGGTAGAATGTACGTAGATCATACATTTACCTCAGATGAAGTAAAGAGGCTATTATCGATAGACCTTCGTCTCAAGACAAAATAGGATCATAAGAGGTCAAAATAAAAGTACATGAGATATAAACAGTAAATAAGACAACAAGTAATCACAGAACTATACTTTAACAAAATAAAATTATATTCGAATCACCTGAAACACTAAAAAATAGCAAAAACTGAAGAACAAGAAACTACAAGAGCAGACCTACAATTATTAACTAATGCAACAAGACATTGCATTCCTACCTATAATTTATTCTACAATCATAATATAATTTATATTAAAATTCTAATAATACCCTAGAATTTGTGAAAGTTTCATCAATTAGAATTCTTGTTGATCCGCTATAAATTGTAGCAAGACAAATTTCTTGATGACCAATTAAAAATTAAACTTTATCTTTTGACATCTATATTATTATTGTACAATTTTAATTTAAACAGGATCAAAAGTTAAACAGTTGAAAAAATAATTTTATTTGTATAAATTATAATTTTTCTTATTAATAATTTCTCCTTATTAATAAGTGAAAGACCCTTGGTACTACCAAGAGTATTTCGGTCAATACAAGTCATTTAGTGGGTTTACATATGTGTCAATAATTTTTTTTACTTTATTAGTGCCATTACACGTGTTCTCAAGTATGGGTTGTCTCTTTATTTTTAATTTGAGAAAATGCATCAAGACCCCCTTCAAGTTGGTCAACATTTGGAAGTAGACACCTAAACTTTACGGGGGTCCTATTACCCCACTCAACTAACTATATCGTTCTAAATACCCCATTTTCTCACCAGCAGTGTTTTCACGTGGCAAGAACGCGTGAGTGATTGAATTTGTTGCCACAAACCAATTAAATAAAGCCACGTGGCATTGTTAATTTAAATTGTTTCTTTATATAGAGAAACCCATCTTCTCAAACGCCCCCAATCTCCATTATAGCCGTTGAAGCTTCTCCAAAAAAATTTCTCTCCTCTTCACTACTTTGTTTACTATGCAGTTTCTTAGTTTTCGACACCACAATCTCAGAGATTGACAAAGACGAAGACAAACCCTAACATTTTCTTAGCTTTTTACTTTTTGGAATTTGATCGGTTTAGAAAAAATGGAAATATCTAAAAGAGGGGGAAGACAAAAGAGGGTGGCTCGGTCGGGTAAAATCTGACTTTTTTTATACGGGTTGGGTAATTAAAATTATTATTAATATTTAATTAAGGGGTGAGACACACGCGCCCCTTTTGAAACAAAAGCTGGTGAGAAAATGGGTCAAAATGGGGTATTTAGAACGGTATAGTTAGTTGAGTGGGGTAATAGGACCTCCGTAAAGTTTAGGTGTCTACTTTCAAATGTCGACCAACTTTAGGGGGGTCTTGATACATTTTCTCTTTTAATTTTAATTGTGTACACGCATTTTTATGTATGTATGCTTGTCTTTTTCACTTTTACAAATTTATACTCTAGACTAAGACTGGGCATCGGATCGGAATGGGATGGCCGGACCGAAACAGACCAGTACCGGACCAGACCGGTACGGTCAGTACTGGAATGGTGACCGGTACCGGAATGAACCGGACCGGTTCAACCGGTATGGAAACCGAATTTCATCCCATTTCGGTTAAATCGAAATGGACCGGTATCGGACCGGTATGGTACCGGAATGGGCCGGACCGGTTTACCGGAATGTTTTTTTTTTTATTTAAATTTTTAAATTTTGAATTACATTTTGAATTTCAAACTTAATTTTCAAGTGATAACTTATAACTTAAAAGTTATTTATGATTTAAAATTTTATAACTTATATAAATTATATTTGAAGTTTATTAGTTTGTTAAAGTTTTTGTTTTTTAAAGTTTTTTAATTTATAAGTTTTAATTTATTTTAATTGAAGTTTTATTAAGTTTATAGTTTATATATATTTTTTAAGTTATATATTTGAAATATTTTAGTTTGTTTAAAGTTTTTTATTTTTTTGAATTTTCAATTTATAAGTTTATGTTTTGAAGTCTATTAGTTTATGTTTTAGTTTATTTTTTTAAGTTTTCAATTTATAAGTTTGTTTAAAGTTTTTTATTTTTTAAAGTTTTCAATTTATTAGTTTATGTTTTCAATGAATAAAAGTATAAAACTATAAAAGTATAAAACAATGATAAAAATTAAAAAATAATCCAATTTATTCAAAATTTCAAACTAATATTACAATTTACAACTATTAGTAAAGCGCCTAATTTACGCAGCCACCTTCTAGGAAGTGTTCTGTTTCAACTAAGCGCACCTAATTTACGCAGCCACCTTCTAGGAAGGGTTCTGTTTCAACTAAGCCTCAAATGTAATGCTAATAGTTGTATAGATTTATAATTTTTCTTCTAAACTTTGTAAAGTTTTAGTTTCTTCAACTTCAATTCCTGGTAAAGCTGCTTGACGATCTTCAAGTTTAGCGCCATCATCACTATCAAATCCAATGAGGTTATCTATGGCTTATTCTGCTACTTTTTCCAACTTTGGTCTTCCAATGTTTCTTCGCTCGGCGTTGATCCAATCTCTAAACAACACCGATACCTCCAAACTGTCTTCTGCTAAGGAATATCTATGGTCTCCAATTTGAAATCTTGCCGCGTTGAAAGCTTGCTCCGAAGCAACTGATGATCCTTGAATAACTAGCACGTCTCTCACCATCTTGCTAAGTTTTGGAAATAGTTCTTAACGACATTTCCACCAATCCAATAGCTGTGGTATGCTATCCGTAGTTGGAATATTATCAACACCTTGTTCAAGATACTTAGAAAATTCACACTTATTATAAAAATCAAGACCAAGATGCGATCTTGCTTTACCATGGACACCTGATCTCGACGTAGAAGTTTGAGGGGCATGATCAAGATTTTCTAAGGTCACAGTATATTTGTCATACATTTCCTTAGAACAAATTTTAATACTATCTTGACATGTTATTAAATCCGGTGTTTCTTGTGGTGAAATATTTAAATTAATATAAATTTCTCTAACTAAAGCTTTTGCACAACTTCTTTATATTCCGGGTTAAAAAGAATTGCAGTTAAATAAATTTGGGGAACAGAAAAAAATATTTTTTAATCATAGCTTCAATAGAATTCTTAAAATATGAATTTTGTTTATACATAGCAAAAAGGCATGAAATATTCCAAATATGTATTAAAATTTCACTAATAGTAGGATAATATGTTCCAGAAAAATTTTTGGTAGCATCAAAAAATAATTTTAAAAAGATTTTAAGTGTTTCTATTGCATCCCAATCACTGTTCGCAAGTCTATCATCAGGATAAGCATTATGACTATTAAACATCATAGTAATAGGCTTTTTATACTTATAAGCAACTTCAAGCATTTCATAAAAAGAATTCCATCTAGTTTTAACATGCTTTGGAACTTTTCTAAATGGAACATCACACAATTTACAAAATTCTTTATATTGTTGAATTCTACTATTATTATTCATATAAAAAATTTAAAAAATTGCATTTTCAACTTTATCAATACAACTATCAAATACCCTAATACCATCTTTCACAACTAAATTTAATATATGTGCACCACATTTGATATGAAAAGCATATTTACTAATTGGACAAATTCTAGTTTCTAGCATAGTCATAGCATTTAAATTAGCAGAAGCATTATCTAAAGTAATACTAATCACTTTATCAGTAAGATAAAAATATTAGAAAATTTTAATACAGCTGAAGCAATATAAGTACCAGTTTTTTTGTGTTCACAAATTTTATAAGCGATAATTCTTTTTTGCATTATCCATTTATAATCAATCCAATGTGCAGTAACAGTTAAATAATCAAATTCATTAGGACTACGACCCATATCAGTGGTAATAGAAGCCCTACAATCCATCATATAAAAATATTTACGAAGATATTGCATATATTTTTCATAAAATTCAAAAATATCTCTTTTTACCATGCTTCTTGTAATACCTTCAAAACTGGGATAAAATATATCACGAATATATCTTATAAAACCATCATATTCTCCAAAATTAAAAGGCAAAACACAAACAACAACCATTTTAGCAAAATTTTCACGATCACAGTTCCTATTATAGGGCCGTTGTGAAACATGACCAGCAGACTTTGAAGGATTTAGTGAAGTTTGAATCATGTTTGACCCGCCAACAGAGGGTCCAACGCTAGAGCCAACATCACCTTGACTAGCTAGATATGCTTGCCACTCTCTCGGATGTTTCATAAGCAAATGAGTTTTTAACCCCCCAGTCGAACCTCCACTAGAACCAGATACATATTTCCAAGTTTGTTTACAAATACGACACGTAGACACAGTTTTTTCTTCATTTAAAAAATAAAATTTCCACACAACTGATTTTAAAGGACGTTGTGGTTTGGTCTTACCCCTCACCGGAGCAATAGGGGGAAGATCAGCTCTAACTTGAGGATTACCCTGAGTTGGAGCTTCGGAAATAGTGGAGGCGGGGTCAATAAAGGGACTAGTCGGTGTATCAGTTTCTTCTAAATCATCATCCTCATGCATTTCTACTTCTTCATTTAATTCATCTTCTAAATCATTATACATTCTTTCATAAGCTTTGTTGGGAATAGGGTCATCCGTAGTAAATGAAAAATTAGTTTCATTAACATGCGTAAATTCATCTGTATTAAATCTAATTTGAGAAAGAGCAGGGCGGAGAGAAGAACTAGAAGAATCACTATCTATTTTACCCTTCACATAACTTTTTGTTCTTGAAACAATACATTTTTTACCGGATTTTTTTTGAGATGGATCCATAATATAATAAAATATAAAATTAGCAAATTAAAATAAACAAATCACAAGTTCACAAATCACAAATTCACAAGTAAATCACAACTAATAAACAAGAATAAAAATTTAAAAACTAAAGAGTGGAACGAATGTACCAAACGTTTGCCGTAAAAACAAACGATTATAACCAAAATTTGAAGAAGATTGCTCCTCCAAAATTCACCAAATTATACTTCACTTGCAAAATAATAACAATACTTATAGAATTTGTAAATATTAAGAGATGAAAATTGAGAGAGAATGAGAGTTGAATGGATGAATAAAAATTTAAAGGGGAAGGGGTATTTATAATGAAAAAAAAGGAGGGGGGCTATTGGGGGGGTGTTGGAGGGGCTGGGGGGTGGGAGGGCTAAAATAGCCGTTGGGTGGCTGAAATAGCCGTTACCCAACGGCTACTTTTGATTAAAAATAAATAAATAAATAAAAATTTAAATTAAATGTCGCGTTGACCTGTTGATCGGACCGAACCGGACTGGAACCGATTTGTTACCGGTATGAACCGGTATCGGTTTGCCGGTATGAAAGGTCAATTCTGGTCCGTTCCGATCAATGTTCGATACCATACCGTTTCATTCCAGTACAGTTCGGTACCGATACGGGAATGGTACCGGTCTGGCGGGCAGTCTTACTCTAGACTATGAGTGATTTCATTTTTACAAAGAACATCTGCTAAAATTATTAAATAGGAGAAAAAAAAATTCTCTTCTGAAATTCAAATCCTCACATACTTCTATTTAGGTTCATTTTATTCTTGAATCTGCGAAGGTTATTTTCGACAGCTGCTTCGATTCTCCTCTTCCTTATCTGTGAAATTTTCTTCTTTCACTTTGTTTATTATCTTTTTGGTGAATTTCGCTGTTGACTTTTTTATTTTCATTGTGTTCTCACTGATTTTGAGTTTTTTTATTTTTTTAAAATATTTTTTTTGATATTTTTGACATATATACATGTGCAGAGATTTCAACTTGAATACAGTTTTAGGGGTTTCTCTTTTTTGATTTTGATTGACTTCTATGAACAAAAAATAAATTAAAAAAAATTCTCTGAAATTACCACTTCAGGAATATAGAAAATTTGAATCTTTCTTCTTAAAAAAAAAGAGTGATAATCCCTGATTTGATGAATTTCATCGATGATTTTTTAATTCTCTTTTTTTCTTTTACTACATCTATAATTTAATCTGAGTAAAATATTAGGGGGTTAGTCTTCTTGAATTTGACTGAATTCTTCTTTGTGCATGTGTTAGTCATGTCTTCATTTTGAGATGAATATGACTTACTCTTCTTTAGCATTTTGCTCTATTTTTTCACCAACGCCATTAATTTGTCTTTGTAGTTATATGTCCCTTTTTGTTCTGATTTTATCTTGCTATAGTTAGTACATGTGAAACTGTAACGACCGGATCCGTCGTTATTTCAGGAACCACGACGTCATAAATTTTTAAAAAGAATCAAAATATTTTTGGTATTAAGTGGGGTGACGTGACGGAAAATTTTAGATTTTTGGAAATCATCCGAGCTGACGTCACTCTGCTATAGCGGTATTTTATCCGCTATAGTGAAACCGCTATGGCGGAAGGCCATCTGCTATAGCGGAACGACGGGAGGCAGTAGCCTCAGAACGAGTTTTATTAAAAGATCTTTCCTCCTCAGTTGAGAAACATACGAGAGTTTCTCCAAAAACCCTCCTATGTTGCTCCAGGACTTAGGAACCATGGGGAGGAAAGACTATGGCTGGAGGGACGCAAAAAAGCAGATTCCAGGATCATCATTCAGCCGGGAACTCCTTCACAGAGCCGGAAATGCATCCTTGCAGCTGTTTGGCGTCCAGGTAGGCTAGATTTTTTTCAAGAGTAGATTGACCGCTTTCATTTTCTTATTATTGTATAGAAAGAAAGGGAGAATCCATGGTTAGGCCTTCGAACACGTAGTCTGGAGGAAGTTGTTAGTTTGTTGGATTAGTTTGAAAATGGTAGAATGGGAATAGGATATTGTGATATTCTAGGCATTGCTTAAATTGTGTGATTTTTCTAATAAAAATGTGGGAACTAGAATATCGGGAGTTTCGAGGAACCGGAAAGGAGTTGGTAATTAACGATGTGTAAGGAACAGAAGTTCCGGAACTAATTGATATAATTAGGATATTCGTTGGCTGTGTTCTAAGGCTGGAAAAGGTTTTTCCAGGTTGTACTTTGTCACGACCCGATTTCTCAGGTCATGATGGCACCTACAACCCCCAGTAGGCGAACTAATTCCCGTAGCCCAGAACGGTTAGTAATGGGCTACTACCTAACCAAAATGCACCAGCCCGCAGAAATAAGCGAAAGCAAAACTCGAATATAAATACATAAAGGAAACTACACCAACCCCAAGACTTGGTATCAATAGTACAGAAGCTTCTAATGGAATACAAGTGCTAGAAGTAACAAAAGACAATATAAATTTGCCTCCGAAAGTATAAGGAGCAACAGTACAATAGATGAGATATAGACAAGCCCCGACCGCCAGGCGCTCACCCTAGTCTCGAAGATCCATAAAATCTGCACGAGTCTCCAACACGATCAACGGCGAAAGCTCAGCTAATATCTGCACCAAAAAGTGCAGAAGTGTAGTATGAGCACCAAAACCACGGGTACTCAGTAGGCATCATCGACCGACTGAGCGTATATAAGATATAAAAGCAGTAAATAACAGATAGCAAGAAAGAAGTCACTGAAGCAATAAGCAAGGCACAAGGAGCTAGCAGAGACCTTCCATAACCAAGAGCTTCAAGTAACACATGATAGCACAGAGATACAATCACACAGAATCACCGGTGAAGGAAAGAAGAACGCACCTGGAGTCCTTGTACAACAATATAAGTAAGTAGAGAGAGAGTTGAGAAAATGGCGGTATACCGGTAACCTCAAGTAAAAGAAAAATACGGAGAGCAGTCTAACATACTCAAAATGGAATCAACAAGTATAAGGAAATCATAACACCAATTCAATCACATGATAGCATAACCAGAGAATCACCTCACAAGTACAACCCTAGGATGAAATAACTAGGCCACAATAACCATGAGATACCACTCAACTTCCCACAAGGATAGAGCCAGAATCTCACACTCTGCTCAGAAGGCCACACAAAAGTGCCACGATAAGATAGGACTCCCTAGCCCTCACAATAATCAGACATCCCACAACCGAAACCTCAACAGGTTAATTATTGCTAATCCTTCACTAACCGAGTACCAAAACAGGCTCTAAATAAAGACAGGAGTAAATATAGTCTACCTACAGTCCCAACGGCCGCCCATACAATCAAGGAACACAATCAAGTGAAAGCAAATCCTCCGGCATCCCATACTACCGGAGCGTACACTGAACACACATCAAACAAGGGTGGAATCCAATGTATGATATGATATGATGTGTGAAATAGAACCTCTGTATGTACCTCCTCCGGTGCCAATCGGGCCCAGCAGGCAGGTTCCATGGAAGGTCTCAGCCCGTATACCTCTACTCCACCGTATACCCCTCCCTCCGGCACATGCAGCCCGTAGCCCCAGGCCCAGAGCAGCAAGGTCCATGGAGGTCTCCGACCTCATACTAAAACTCAGTATCAAGACATGTCATCCGAAAGCAAGTCCGGGATCAAGATAGAGACCCAGTCTCGAATATGCATGCCCAGACCCTGTCCAGGACTAAAGTAGTAGAAAATACCTCAAAAACCCCTCCAACGGTGCCCGGGCGTAACCGGGTCTAAAATTGTAGTAAATCAAGTCTAGTGCTCCGCCCCGCAGAGACTAGTATCAGTAATAAAATCAAGTCTGGTGCTCTGCCCCGCAGAGACTAGTATCAATAATATCAATAATAAAATCAGTGCGAAAACATCCAAAAATCCCCTTTTCTATCATCAATAGTACCAAAAATGGGCCCCCAGGGCTATGCAAATTTAGGAAAACTGTCGGTAGTGGCTCGCAGCCAAAACTGTAGTAAAACATGCAGAGGAAAACCTTTTTAATGGATGATATACTCGCACACAAATATAAAAGTAGCCCAACGGCTTACAACAACTCCTATTAGCCCTACACAGGCCTATCAGCTACTCAGCAGACATAACCAGCCTAAAAGGATCATCTCTATGTCCGAGTCTCGTGGACATTCCCCATATAACCCACCATCTATGTTCCAGAGTCAATACAAGGCCACACAGGACCACAAGGGTAATATACAATACTATGCGAATACTACAAACAACGCATGAAATAGCGGACGAACAAGGCGGACAATGTCTGGGGAACCAACCTATAATAACCCACCCAAGGATGTTAACTAATGCAGTTATAACCTATATACGCAGAGTCTAGGTAGAGAAAGCCATAACCTACCTGTCATCCGATGACTAGCTGCGGGAACGGCATCGTCCAGGCTCGAACTGCTCGAGGAAGCTCTGAATCACACAAAAATACTTTCAACTGAAGCCCCAAAGGCGTCTCTATGAAGGCTGACCAACCAAGGTAATGGAACAATTGCTAGAATCGACGAGGCTATAAGAATGAGCCATAGCCATTTGATAAGGTGTTAATGTCACACTCGCGACCAGCCAACTCCAAAATATAAAATGAGGCCAATAACAATAATAAATAGCAGCTAAATCCAACAATAATATGCAACCCACATCTCAAAGGAGCGACGAGCTCCCGAGACACTATTTAAAGGCGTACTTTATGTCATTCAATCCAATAACTATCGTACGTGACTCCAATAAGAATCACACCAATCCCCAGTACCTCCAACACCTTAACACCATCAATATACAACAATAACAACTAAATTTAATATGACAAAGGGGCTGCTCAGAGCCACAAATCCAAAATACCACTTCGTGGCTCAGAAATCCATAAAACAATACTAGAACATATAATAACGAAGGAGGGTCGTAGGGGAGAGATTTCCTTGATAAAAATATTCAATATCCCAAGATTAACAACCTGCCTCCTTGCAGGAACAACAAACATATCCAAATCTAACAAGAAACTACTACAAGTTATCAAAAAATACAACTTTTCGTGACTAGAAGCTTAGAATCTTGATTCAACAAATAGATAAGTGTACGGGATTCATACCTCGCCAATATAAATCCATAGCTACTGCCAAATACTCAGAAAACACCTGCTGGCTCGCTGCATCAACACCCACAAAGATACGCCATGAAATCGACGGGGAAATCTATTACCAAAATGACGAGCTCGCGACGTAGAGCAACTTCCGTTAAACTTCCGAATTGAAAGGATCAAAGTCCATGGAGTATTTAGGGGCTTTCCTTCTGATTTTATGAAGTTTTTGGGTGATTATAATGAGTTAAAACGAAGGGGAAATCAGCTTTTATAAGCTGAACCGACTTAGGATGTGGGCCCCACCTTGACGTGTCTGCTTGCACAGTCTTACAAAAATATGAATATCTCTCTATTCTAAAGTCGTATGGACAAAAGGTTTAGTGCGTTGAAAACTAGACTCGTAGACCTTCTATTTGGTATATTGGTGTCCCACTAACTCTTTATGGATAGGGAGAAACACCCCAAGACATTTAACCCAAATTTGAAGAGAATTCCTTAAAGGAATTTACAATAACTTTTTCCGACTTTTGTTTCGCAACTTGTTTGACTTCAGAACTTATCATACGACCATTTTGCGATCATAATACCTCATAACACATCCTTCTTAGTGTATTAGATACTATTTATCTTACCTCGAAAGTACGGGTTAATTTAAACCTTCCAAACGAGCGAGGTGTTACACGAGGTATTTTTTTAACTAGAACTTTTGAGTAAGGGATTCCTTTGACCTAGAACCTTGGTTTAATTCTTTGGTATTACCAAGAATATTGACGAAAGTCAATGATTTCCAAAGTTGAAGCTCTAAAATGAGGAACGGCCATAAAGACCAAACAAACGGCTCGGGAAACGAACTACCGATCCCGACAAGCCATAAATGACTTGGGCCGCTACAAGTAAGCTCTAATGGTACAAGAAAGGCGAAAACGTGTAAATGACCGGAAGGGTCATTACATATTTGGTCCTAGGAAGAGGGTCAGGAATAAATGTAATTAATTGCATGTTTAAAAAGAGAAAATCGG
Organism: Jaltomata sinuosa; assembly: GCA_003996215.1. NCBI lineage: Eukaryota > Viridiplantae > Streptophyta > Magnoliopsida > Solanales > Solanaceae > Jaltomata > Jaltomata sinuosa. The sequence goes on along the minus strand of QJPP01003631.1, from coordinate 220,065 downwards.
GGTTAGCCTTCGGATGAGATTGGATGGTTCATTGTGTAATCGGGATGGGGTAGGTGATGGTTTGCTTCCTATGTGCTTTGTGTGTTTAAGTACTCTTATATAAATATTTGTATGAGATGCATTGCTTAAGGAATGATTAGAAATGTCTAATAGTCCTTGATGTGCTGCCATTTTACGGCACTTTCGACTCCTTTTAACTAAGAACAATCGTACATTTTCAAGAAACCGTCATCGTTTTTGATGTGTTTATGGTGTATTTTCAGGAAATAGGAACAAACATGGAAACGGAAGGAAATACGAGCAAAAAGACGTTCTGGATAAGAGTGACGGTCCGAGTGACGGACCGTCAAGCGAGTGATGGACCGTCAAGCCCAAGCCGTCAAGATGGGGCAGCACCACTGCCTAGTGGTGACGGCCACCGTGATGGGCCGTCAAGGTGGTGACGGTCCGTCACCCAAACCGTCACGTCAAAGCAGTAGCGCACCAAGGCAGCCCGCGATTAGGATTCCTACCGTGTTTGGGATTTGGTTTCTTGGATTCCTAATACGTTTGGGATTGTGTTTCTTGGACGCACCAAGGCAGCCCGCGATTAGGATTCCTACCGTGTTTGGGATTTGGTTTCTTGGATTCCTAATGCGTTTGGGATTGTATTTCTTGGACTCCTATAAATACCCTATGTTAGGTTTATTTTATTATGATGCAAATCACGTTTTTTACAATAGTTTTAGGAGATTTGAGCGAAACTTTGAGAGCAAGAAACACGGTTTCTTTGCCTAAATCTTGTTCTTGAATCGTTCTTGGGATCTTGTTTTCTTGTTCTTGGATAATTGAAGATTGCTTTCATTATATTGTAAGAATCTTTTCTCCTTATTATGAATATTACTTTCTTCTCTTCTTCTTCTAGCATGATTAACTAAACTCCTACAACTAGGGTTGTGGGAGCCATGGCAAATGGAGCAATATAGATTCCGGGTAGCGACGGGTTCAATATATATGTGTCACGTTGTTAATCATTCATTATTTAACGTTTTCTAGTGGTTGCAAATATTAGAACATGCCTAGGTTTAATTTGCTTGAGTAAAGAGATTAAAACCGGGAAACTTGATTAACGACGAGGATTCGAGACTACTAACTCTCGTCTAATGATTGATGTTGTAACTAGATTAATCTACTTGATGTTTAGGATTGAAATCTAAAAGCACACCTTTTCAAGTTCGAGAGAATTGAAAAGTAAATTTGTCTATTTGGTTGAGAAACGTTTAGACGATACCATTAATTCAATCACATCGTGACACGCATATAAAAAGAACCCGATTAAGCCTAGAATCGACATTGTTACCAACGCCATGGTAAACACTTCCCTAGTTCATTCTCCTATTGAATATTTCTCACACATTATTGCTTGTTTTGTTTACAATTTGATTTCACAAAACCCCCCCTTTTTCCGGAAACTATTGACTATTAGTTATCTAATTCACTAACGACTTAATTCTCACCATATTCCCTGTGGGATTCGACCCCAACCTAGTTGGGTTCTATATTTGACTACGATCGCTTACGCTTCGTTAATTTGAGGTGTAGTTTGGGCGTTATCAGTCCTGTTTAGCAGTCTGGTAAATTGAGCATTGTATTGTGGTTGTTGGTTTATAAGTAGATTATTCATTTTTGTGAATGTGGATTATTTGACATTTGATTGACTCGGGTACCACGCCTGGTATGGGATAATACTAACGGTTGGCTCGGGTACCACGCCTGGTATGAAATATACTAAAGGTTGGCTCGGGTACCACGCCTGGTACGAAATAACACTAACGGTTGGCTCGGGTACCACGCCTGGTACGAGTTTACTTATTGCATTGCATTGTGTAATTGATTTGGTTCCATGAGTGGATCGGGCAGTGCTTATAAATTGTGCTATTACATTTGGTCTTGGCGTAGGTCGGGTTATTATGTTAATTATTAGTTGGTCTTGGTGTAGACCGGGTTTTGCCATGTTAACACCTAGATATGTTAGGAGGATCTGGGTGGGTCCGGACCATGTAAAAGAAGTTATAAGTTCACAAATTATTTTCATTAAGTGTACTAATGACGGTCAGGAATGGTTGTGGTTAATAAGTTAAGGGTGGGTCTTGATATAGACCAGGTAGTCTGTTGAATACTTACATGTGGATAGAGGATCCTTGGAGGGTCCGAGTTATGTGATGTAAAAAGGGATTTAGATATAACTCTATTATTTTCATTAAAGGTGTCAATGGTCGTTGGTGGGATTCTATACAGTTGGTATATTGGAAGGAAGACTGAGAGTCTGGGGCATAGTCACTGGTTAATATAAATAGGTTGAAAAGTTGTCCTAGAGGTCCTGGAAAGGTCCGGACAATGGTAGGTAAGGCTACGGGCATAAATAGTTTGGTGGGGCAGTTGACCAGATTAAGTTTGGATGTTTAGTCAAGGTAATTGACTGGGTAAAGGTTAAAGAGAGACTTGGGAAGTCTAGGCAATAAGGCGACTTGAGAAGTCTAGTTATGAGTGAGACTTGGGAAGTCCTAGATGTCCGGGTCAAGGTTAGGGTGGTGGAGTTGGCAGCGAAAGGTTAGGAAGGTCGGTTACGGAATGGGGGATTCATAAAAGAGATGTTGAAAGGGGTGAAATATTTACCTTGTGCATTTTATCTTGATTTTTATATGATGGTAGGAGTGAATTTGGATCAGCCGATGATTCCTACTAGTACGTGTGTTTGTACTGATTCTACTCTAGTTATACCTTTTTGGGTATAGTCTGGTTACAAAGTTGGTGATGCTTTACAGGTTCAGGATTGCGGTGATCTTCCAGTAGCTCCTACTTCCTTCTATGATGGAAGTTGTGTCCATATTATGTTATAAGCTCATATTGTAGAAGCTCTTGTACCGATTTAGACTAGGTTCTGGGGAGGTTGTGTTACATTGTTAGTAAATTTCCGCAAGTTCTGAAGGTTGTTATTTTTCAAAAGTTGTTGTATAAAGATTTTCCAAATATTGTAAAAGGATTTATCATGTATAAAAGGGATTTACCTAATGGTTATTTCCTTTTCTGCTTTGCCTGTTGGTTCGGGTGGTAAGGATTCTCCAATATAGGTGGATTAGAGTAGGTGCCCGCACGGCCCGATAGTTGGGTCATGACAAATGGTTTTAGAGCCCAGGTTACCGGTCTCCCAGTACAAGAGCAAAACGTCGAATAGAGTCCCGTGGATTGGTGTGTTGACGTCCACATCTAATCCTAGGGAAGCTATGAAACATTCTAGGAAATACTTCTCTTCCTTCATTCCTTTTCGTGTGGTTTCATTACTTGCTTGTATGGGTTGAGTCCAATTGGTATCTCTCAATTCCAATTGATATCTCAACAAGGTGAAGGATGTCATTGGACTCCGGGTATGACAAACAAGCAAGAAGGATTGGAACCGGAAAGGTTCCAATTGGTATCTGGCCTGATAGGCTATGGTAAGGCATGGGTGATTGGCTAAGGGTCATCCATGGGACGGATATAGAGTAATTATTGTGGTGTGATTTTGTGTAGCTTGAAACTGAAGTGTTTGTGTATTACAATGCTGGCATCATTTACTGATTCGTATATGATTGTTTCCTGGTCACGAAATTATGAGTCTTAAGGAAATGGTAATTGATTCTTGGTATGATTGAGTATGATTAAGTGCTCAGTGTGCTTGGAGTTAGAATTGCATGTAAAGTTTTCAAGGAAAGGGCTCATTATTGGTTAAGATGGTGAGGGAAAAATGATTTATGACTGTAGGGAAACTTTGGTTTCAGGATAGTCGGGACTTGGTTGGGAACCAAGGAAACTAGGGGTTATTCGTGCTTGATAACGAAAGTGTATTGCTAAGAATAATTGCTTGCGTAATCCTCTTGTTGATTTGTGAAAATTGATGCTAAGTTTCAGTCTAGTGCTGGGAATGGTCTTGAGTATTGTTTAAGACCATGGCGAGATTAACAAGATTAAACAATGTTAATCGGAAAGGGGGATGAGTACATTTAGCTGAAAATTCTTTTTTTTTCTTATTCTGGTTACCGTCGGGACTGCCATAGCGGTCGACACTGCTACGGTGCTCCCGCTATAGCGGTTCCACTGTAGCGAAGTGGAAACCGCCATAGCAGAGGTGCGTGAGGTAGAAAGTCTACCCTGTTTTCCCCTGTTTTCATTCAATCTCGGGAATATAAAAACGCAATAGTTAAAACTACGATTGCAAGGAATTTATCTATAAAACTAGTATAGCATGCATATAAAGGAATAATATCATAATTTAGCATCCATATGCGATAATAAAAAGGGAAAAAGGGAAAGGAACATTGTCTTAACAAGCCCTAAACGGGAGCGAATCCCAAAAAGTAGTAAAGGTGTTTGATAAGGGGGAGGGGGAGGTCCTAAGCCTCATCATTGCTCAAGAAGGGAAACTCCTGCATGTCCTCGGGCTCGAGTGTGGGTAGCGCCTGACCCGGGGAAACGCAAGAGAACATGACCTTGATGGTCTTCCACATCCGGGCAAACATGCGATTCCGGGAGCGTCTCTTCTTTTTCTTCTTCTTCTCCTCTAACTCCCTTCGGAGTGCAGCAAAGTCCTGAGTGGTGGGGGGCGGGGCTGCACCTTCAGTTGCAGCGGTGCCTTCCATGAACTTCCTGACATCAGCCAAGTTCTCCTCTAGCTGGGTGCTAGTGATCGGGGGCTGGGGCTGGGGCTGGGAAGGGGTAAGAATGTCATCATCTTCATCATCATCATCGGCCTCCTCAACCGGCTGACTTCTCCCGGCTTCATCCATCTTCCTCTTCTTCTTGGAGACCATCTTCACCCGGGCAGGGTCAAAGGGGTCGTCCATAGCCACCTCCAAGTCAGTATGGTCCTCAGCCACTCCAACCCGCCTGCACAGTTCAGACACCAAGCCTGAAAGATAAGGGCCCTTCCTATGACCCCAGTAAAAGTCCTTCCATTCAGAGATGATTTGCTCCCCCACGTTCATGATTATACCTTATATGGCACAAGCAATCACCAGGGCCCGGGGATAGGTCACATCAGTCTTATTTCCCGATGGGCGAATTCTTTGAGATACTAAGTTTAACCACATCCTAGCCTCCGCAAAAAAGTAGGTGCTAGTGACGCCCTAGGGGCTGACCCAGTAGACCTAATTTCTAAACTCTGCATCCACCAAAGTATCTCTCAACCAAGTCATGTCCCAAAGCATTGCCTTGACTTCGTATGCAACATTGGAGACGTGAGGCACTCCAATCACCTCATTGACAGTCTGAGCATCCACAGGGACGTCCACTCCTCGGATACGGATGATGGGGTTGGGTTATCCCAACGGACTGTAGGGAGAATGGCATATAATTCCCGTACCCAGCCTGTTTGTGCGGAAGCATGAGCTATTATCAAGGACTCTCAATCAAACTCTCAAACTCTGCGGTGGAAGGCGGCTGCCTTTCCATCCACACCCATCATCTTTCACCCCCTCTCATAACAAATGCCCAGTCTCTGGTAATCCATGAACCTCTCCCAGTTAGCTTCATCGGGGAAACGCTCGTAGGAATACACGGGAAATTATTGTCCTTCAGCCATTGGAAGTATAACCTGTAATATAACGATGAAAACCAGATTAGAACTCAAGAAGGCATAAGGGATTTAGAAAATAGGGGAAAATTTTCTAAATGTCAGCTTGGGAAGCTACTGGTTCACGGCCTTCCGTTATAGCGGACGATCGTCCGCCATAGTGGAACCGCCATAGCAGAAAAATATCCGCCGTAGCGTAACCGCAATAGCGGAGTCCAACTGCTATAGTGGTATTCATCGTCCCCAAAGCTTCAAGGGGTGCAACAATGGCGCCTCTTGACCCAAAACTCTATTTTTGACAATCCAAGTTCAGATCAGTGCTCCTAAGACATTCTATTACTGTTTTCTACAAAAAATTGGGTATTATAACCCCTAAAATCCATCCAAATCACAACTTTTGTTCAAGAACAACTCTTCACCTCCCACCCATTTTTTGGACCATTTTTGGCCAAAAATAGTGTTATCCTTACACCCATAACGCCTGGGAAGCATTGTAAATGTAAGAGAAACATCCATGCTTCGGGAATCCAACAAAAATCCAATCTAAGGTTCAAGTTCAAAATCCACTACAATGTACACCCCAAACTCTCATTTTCTACCAAAATCATGTCTAAATTCATGCAAGGAAGTAAGAAAACAAGTAGAAATGAGCCTTACCTGGAAATTTTGACATCGGGAGCAAAGTGATCGGGAGAGAATGTGGTATTTTCGAAAGGAATATGGGAAGAATGAGGGGTGAAATCTATTTTTCTCCTATTTCAACCTGCTGTCAACCGCTATAGCGGTTGACAGTCCACCGTAGCGGAAGCGCTATAGCGGAATAATATCCATTATAGCAGACATAAATTCATTTTAGGAAAAGAAAATTCTCCCGGGTATTTTCAAATTCTCTTGCGCCGACATTATTCGAGACCCCTGATTCCTTGGGTACTCGAGAAGGTCACGTGTAAATTTTCTTGGGTAATTCAAAAATTCGCTGAGGGAGTGGGATAATCTAATTTCCTTCAAATCAGTGCGACTAATCAAGGGAAGCTTGGTAATTCGCATAGGTTCATAAGTTACGCGGTCATTTGGGACAGTGAGGGTCCCGGGCTAGTTTTTTTCATTTTCTTGATTTTTTGAGGATCGTTCGAGGATGAACGATGGGTAAATTGGTATCTATTATAACGATTGGATCCGTCGTTATTTCAAGAACCACGACATCATGAAATTTCAAAATGAATCAAAATATTTTTGGTATTAACTAGGGTGACGTGATGAAAAATTTCAGATTTTTGGAAATCATCTGGGCTGATGTCACTCTGCTATAGCGGTATTTTATCCACTATAGCAGAACTGCTATGGCGGAAGGCCATCCACTATAGCGGAACGACGAGATGTAGTAGCCTCAGTACGAGTTTTGTTAAAAGATTTCTCCTCCTCAGTTGAGAAACATACGCGGGTTTCTCCAAAAACCCTTCTATGCTACTCTAGGACTTGGGAAACATGGGGAGGAAAGACTATGGCTGAAGGGATGTGGAAAAGTAGATTCCAGGACTATCATTCAGCCAGTAACGCCTTTACGGAGCCAGAAATACATCCTTGCAGCTGCTTGGCGTTCAGGTAGGCTAGGTTTCTTCCAAGAGTAGATTGACCGCTTTTATTTTCTTATTATTGTATAAAAAGAAAGGGAGAATTCATGGTTAGGCCTTCAGGCACGGAGTCTGGAGGAAGTTGTTGGTTTGTTGGATTAGTTTGGAAATGGTAGAATGGGGATAGGATGTTGTGATATTCTAGGTATTTCTTAAATTATGTGGTTTTGCTAATAAATTGTGAGAACTAGAATATTGGGAGGTTCGGAGAACCAAAAAGGGGTTGGTAATTAACGATGTGTAAGGAACGAAAGTTCTGGAACTAATTGGTATAATTAAGATATTCATTGGCTGTGTTCTAAGGCTGGAAAAGGTTTTTCCAGATTGTATTTGGTCCTAGGAAGAGGGTCAGGAATAAATATAATTAATTGCATATTTAAAAAGGGGAGAACCGGGGTTAGCCTTCAGACGGGATTGGACGATTCATTGTGTAATCGGGATGGGGTAGGTGATGGTTTGCTTCCTGTATGCTTTGTGTGTTTAAGTACTCTTATCTAAGTATTTGTATGAGATGCATTTCTTAGGGAGTGATTAGAAATGTCTAATAGTCCTGTTTAGCAGTCTTGTAAATTAAATATTGTATTGTGCTTATTGGTTTACAAGTTGATTGTTCATTTTTGTGACTGTGGATTGTTTGACATTTGGTTGGCTTGGGTACCACGCCTGGTACGGGATAATACTAATGGTTAGCTCGGGTACCACATCTGGTATGAAATATACTAACGGTTGGCTCGGGTACCACGCCTGGTATGGAATAACACTAACGGTTGGCTCGGGTACCACATCTGGTACAGATTTGCTTATTGCATTGCATTGTGTAATTGATTTGGTTCCATGAGTGGATCGGGTTGTGTTTATAAATTGTGCTATTACATTTGGTCTTGGTGTAGGCCGGGTTATTATGTTGATTATTAGTTGGTCTTGGTGTAGATCGGATTTTGCCATGTTAACACCTAGATGTGTTAGGGGGATCCGGACCATATAAAAGAGGTTATAAGTTCACAAATTATTGTCATTAAGTATACTAATGGCGGTCAGAAATGGTTGTGGTTAATAAGTTAAGGGTGGGTCTTGATATAGACCGGGTAGTCTGTTGAATACTTAGGTGTGGATGGAGGATCCTTGGAGGGTCCGGGTTATGTGATGTAAAAAGGGATTTAGATCTAACTCTGTTGTTTTCGTTAAAGGTGTCAATGGTCGTTGGTAGGATTCTATACGATTGGTATATTGGAAGGAAGACTGAGAGCCTGGGGCGTAGTTACTGGTTAATATAAATAGGTTGAAAAGTTATCCTAGAGGTCCTGAAAAGGTCCGGACAATGGTAGGTAAGGCTACGGGAATAAATAGTTTGGTGGGGCAGTTGACCGGATTAAGTCTGGATGTTTAGTCAAGGTATTTGACTGGGTAATGGTTAAAGAGAGACTTGGGAAGTCTAGGCAACAAGGCGACTTGAGAAGTCTAGTTATGAGTGAGACTTGGGAAGTCCTAGATGTCTTGGTCAAGGTTAGGGTGGTGAAGTTGGCAACGAAAGGTTAGGAAGGTCGGTTCCAGAAGGGGGGATTGATAAAAGAGATGTTGAAAGAGGTGAAACATTTACCTTGTGTATTTTATCTTGATTTTTATATGATGGTAGGAGTGAATTTGGGTCAACCGATGATTCCTACTAGTACGTGTATTTGTACTGATTCTACTCTTGTTATACCTTTTTGGGTATAGTCTGGTTACAGGGTTGGTGATGTTTCACAGGTTCAGGATTGCGGTGATCTTCCAGCAGCTCCTACTTCCTTCTATGGTGGGAGTCGTGTCTATCTTATATTATAAACTCATATTGTAGAAGCTCTTGTACCGGTTTAGACTAGGTTCTGGGGAGGTTGTGTAACATTGTTAGTAAATTTCCGCAAGTTCTGAAGGTTGTTATTTTTTGAAAGTTGTTGTATAAAGATTTTCCAAATGTTGTAAAAGGATTTATCACGTATAAAAGGGATTTACCTAATGGTTATTTCCCTTTCTGCTTTGCCTGTTGGTTCAGGTGGTAAGGGTTCTCCTATCTAGGTGGATTAGAGTAGGTGCCCGCACGGCCCGGTAGTTGGGTCGTGACAGAAACATGACAAAAGGTAAAGTAAAATAATCATGTTATAATGAAATGCTAAACAAAAGTGAGACAACTATATCAAATCATATGTCATTTTACCCTTCGAATATTTTTTTAGAGTTTGAGAAGATGATAAATGCTCTTCTATAATTACTTTCCAGGCGATCAACAAATGACACAAAGACTTGGTATATATTCCATCACTTCTGAAATATTAGACTGAATATATAAAGTGCAAATTGTGGATATATGCAGGCCAGAAAAAGACAGAGAACGAAAGATAAAATATTTAAACATAATTTGTCAAGATGAATATGTATTTTCTTATTTTGAAAAATTAATTTTATGTTGATGTATATTTCTGAATCGATTGCTTACATCCTTCACGTATGTCTCTTCTGCTATTTTTGAATTCGATTGCTTACATCTTTTACTTATGTTTTTTTGGCTATTTTTCTATAAAACGCTCATTAAAAGATTAAATAAAAGTAATTGTCTATGGTGATGATATCCCTTGTTATCAAAATATGTTTAAGTGATTTTATACCTATTTGATAACGGATGCATGCATACAATAATTAAATCTGAAATATAAAAAGCTTTTGCATACATTTGAGTTGATCATCGATAAAAAAATGATAATTAATTCAATTGACAAAAATAATCCAGATGAAGTTGAATTGTCATCAACCACAATGCTCAATGTTACATCATTTTGAGACATCCACAATCAAATCTCCCGAGCTATCAAAAAATAGCTTAAGGATGTAAAATTCAGCATGATTGTTCTACTCTTTCTGCCACTATATATGTATCTTAACACACATTAATCTTTTTTCACACATTCATCTACTAATTAAAAAATTCTTTTGTTAATAAATGTACTTGCAATTGTTGTCAACTGCCTTCCACCAAGGTATGTTACAAGTCTTCTGAAAAGACTCTAAAAACTTATTTTGATTGATATTAAGTAAGTGTCTTTGCCAAACTTTCTTACATTTTTGTTGCTTTACAATTGACACATACACAACATATTTATCATTTTAATGTGTAGGTTGTAGTAAACAGTCTTGAGTGGGTAATTTTTGTCATCATTTTTAATTTGGGTCGATTGATGATGTTGCTAAATACACGTATTTTCATAATCACGCTTATTTATTTTTGCACTTTGTATGCATGTACTTATTCAATTCTCCTGAGACATTGAGTGGCGTCGTGCTTGATTCACTTTCGGAGATTCCTAAAGTAGCGCTTGTCGTTCTTAGTGATTACCAAATCTCTGTTTATCTTAATTTTATGCATTTTTCGCATTATGAGATACTTTCAAACTCTTTGTTTGTATTATGTACTTAGAGGCTTGTATCTTGTGACTACTAGATTATGTGATTGAATTTTATTTTCGAGTATTTTCTTATTATTATTTTATAAAATTCAGTTGAAATTGAGTGTTTGTTATCTTTTCTTACGTATTTACTCTATTATATTGTAATAGTGATTGAATTGACTTACCTACCGCGGGGAGTATGATGGGTGTCATCATGATCAAATTTTGGATCGTGATAATTGAACAATTATTTTATCTTTTTCCTAAAAGCTAAATTACCACCTCTATGAACAAGAAAGTTATCATTTAAAAACGTTCAAAGTATTTCCTAAATATTTTGGTCTTTTTAACTTTCATGTTTTACCTATTTTAAATTAATTTAGAAAGGTGAGAAATATTTAATTGACTTACCCTTTAACCATTCTTCTTCTCATCTCATTCTTTCCAGTTACAAAATCACTCTTAAAATATTGAGTTACAGCTATCATCAATGCCAACATATTATGCAAAAATTTTGCTCGAACTTTCCTACTCCAAAATGAATCAGAGATGAGAGCAAGTGAGAAAAAATAAATATATGTCTACTGTACAAATATTTTAATAGTTCAGAAAAAGAGTTGAAAAAAATATCGGATGCAAAGTTTCTCTTCAATCTTAAGTTGTTATTGTCTTTAAAGTTTTGTGCTTGCAATTGTTTTATTTTTTCATGGCTTCTTTTCACCAACTTATTTTTTCACAAAGATTTTAGGTGAGAAATATCCATCATTTTAAAAAAATAATTTTATATTCAAATAACTTTATTGCTATTATAATTAATCATCATATAGAAAAAAATAACATGAAAAGCGGACGAAATAAGATTAAAGCTGATGATCAATGACTTATCAATCATGCATTGGGACGGGAGGACTGTAAAAAACTATAATTATATGTTTAATTTTGTTTTAATTATTGTAATGTTATTATCAATATTTAATTTTCTTTCTTTTCTTTGTTGCTTGGATACTTCTATCTCAAAGCGAATTCAATAAATTAGTGATAAGTGTATGAACTTGATTCAATTTAATTGATTCGTGATAATTATTATAATACTTTTCTTTTAATTTTGTTTGTTATTGAATATTCATAGAAGAGAGTTGATTCTCTTAGAAATATTATCAAGAGAATTTGTATAATTTATTTTAAAATTACGATAGAAAAATTTGTATTCTTCAGATAGTCAAGAAGATGTTAAATACTCAAAAAAGAGACAAAGAAGATTAGATAAATATTTAGTATTTTCATAAAATAAGGATTGCAACAAAAAAAAAGAGTAGCACGTTACCTTAAGACATTTTTGCAGAAATTACAAGTTCAAAATATTAATTCTAATTTTTGTTGAAGTGATAATGTCACGACCCAGACCATCGTGGGTGGCACCCACCCAACCCCCGGATGAGCGAACCAGTAGAGTTTAACCCTTAGCCTAAAGTAACAGCCTAAAACCAGCAAATAGGAAATAAACTAGCAATTTAAATAAGCAAAATTAATTTCATTGAAATAAAACTGCAAAAATCCCCCTAGAATCTGAAAGTCATTGTACAAAAACGCTACCAAATCTAGAGTGCGGGGATGCAACCCCAAAAATAATAATGAAATAGTCTAAGCCCAAAATAAGTGGGCTACAACTCAGTTGATAGACACCAAGGCAGCTTGGTCGAACAGCTCACCCTTGATATCTTAAACAGACAGGCCTACAAGTGAGGTCGTGCGTCAACAGCCGGAAGATTTTCTGTACTCACAAAAAAATAAGCAAGTGCAGTATCAGTATACAACCACCGTGTACTGGTAGGATCATCAGCCAGTTTTCAGATAAATATTGTATGAATAGTACAACAAATTAAGTAAAGATACAAAAAGACACATAATCCAGTCCACAGATAATCCTAGACTATAAGTCTCCTCTCAACTTGACCCTACAGGTCATCCCCTTTTATAAGAAAATAATGTACACAACCACTTTTATTTTTATATATATCCCAAACCCACCCTAGGATCCCTTCTAACGACACCTAAGTTCATCTCGGTCTACACCAAGACCAACTCAACCAAATAAACAAGATTCCTGGCCCTTCAAGGACTATAAGTAGATATTAAAACTCAATAACACAACCCGGTCTACTCATGGAACCAATAACAAGCAACACAATGCAACAATATCAATGCAATAATGCAGTAAAGTAAATCCGTATCAGGCGTGGTACCCGAGCCAACCATTAGTATTCTCGTACCAGGCGTGGTACCCGAGCCAACCATTAGTATATTCGTACCAGGAGTGATACCCGAGCCAACCATTAGTATATTTCCATACCAGGCGTGGTACCCGAGCCAACTGAATGTCAATAATCTATAGTCACAACATTGAACAATCAACTTGTAAAACCAACAAGCAAAATACACAGTTTAATTTACCAGACTGATAACAGGACTATTAGACATTCCTAATCATCCCCTAAGCAATGTATCTCATACAGTTACTTAGATAAGAGTACACAAATCACACAAAGCACACAGGAATGAAACCATCACCTACTTCAAAATGATCCAAGCTCTACTCAACCGGAGCTTTCCCATTTCCCGAAGTTCTTGCCGGTTCTTGGTCTAAAATAATACACAATAACCAAAAATTAATCCTTATGGCCTACAATTTATCCGTATTACGCAAAATCCTAAACTCCAGGCCACTCATGATCATTCCACCCTCTTCTCGGGCTTTCCCACCATTAATTCACCTAGTTCTACCAGTTTTATGGATAAAATTAGGAAATTAAGGTCACATGATCATAAGACAGTAAAATTAGCAACACCCAAGAACTTCTACCCATAAAATCTCCCTTTTTCCCCGGATTCTATCATCCCTAAGTCATTCCAAACCTCTCCTCAAGTCCACCCCTAGCAATTCTATCGCATAGGAGAAGTAATACAGAGTTCGAGGAGTAAAATCCTTACCTTAGGGAAGAAAAAAGATGAAGAATGGGGGAGAAACGCCTGAAATCTCCCAAGTTATTTTCCCAAATGACTTGCAGAAAACTAAACTATTTTGATAAAGTTTCTGCATTAAATCTCGTCGCGCTCCGCTATAGCGGTCGGCTTCCGCTATAGCGATACCACCGTAGTGGAGTCAACCGCTATGAAGGAGGTTGACTGCCTTAACTTCCGCTATAGCGGAGGTCGCTATGGCGGAGCCGTGGCGCTCGTCACGGACAGAATATCAGAAATTCTCCAAAATTGATCCATTTTACAACACACTTGCTTCCCCTGACGATCCAAAATAACCTTTTCACGTCAACGTCGATTTCGGGAGTTTTACTTACCCAAATTCGATTCTGAAAAGTCCCCCGGACTCCTTTATGTCTTGGATATATGGAAAACTAGCTTAAATCAAGACATCTCACTCAATTCTTACCCGGATTTTCCTAGACAATACCTCGCTCCAAATCCGGCGAGCCTAGCCCAGAATTTCAAACTCCCAAACCTAGAGTTTTCTAACCCTAAAACTTGGCATGAATGGATTACCCATAACGATGGACCCGGTCGTTACAACAGATACCAATTTATCCATCGTTCATCCCCGAACTATCAAGCCTGAAATTACAAAAATAAATAAAGGAAAGTGTAGTACCTGAATCCTCAAACAAGTGGGGGTACTTGTCCCGCATGTCCTTCTCGGTTTCCCAAGTGGCTTCCTCAATCAGATGATGCTTTCACTAAACCTTTACCATGTTAATCATCTTTGTCCTCAATTTCTGGATATCCCGAGCAAGAATCAAAACTGGTTCCTCTTCATTATGAAGATCCTTATCGAAAAGCACCTCATCCCACTTGATGATGTAGTCCATATCCCCATGGTATCGCTTAAACATGGATACATGGAACACCGGATGGACACCCGACAAGCTAGGCGGCAGTGCCAACTTAAAAGCCACAAGCCCCACAATCTCAAGAACCTCAAATGGACCGATGAACCGAGGGTTGAGCTTGCCCTTCTTATTGAACTGTATAACTCCCTTCATTGGTGACACCTTCAATAATACCTGTTCACCAACCTGAAATTCCATGTCCCAGACCTTGCGATCCACGTATTCCTTCTGCCTGCTTTGGGCAGCTAGCAATTTGGTCTGAATGCCTCTTACCTTTTCCTGCGCTTCCCTTACCAATTCCACTCCCAGAGGTTTTACATCGACTTCCTCAAACCATCCAACCGGTGATCTACAATCCCTCCCATACAATGCCTCGAATGGTGCCATGTTGATACTGGAGTGGTAGCTATTGTTGTACGAGAACTCGCACAATGGTAGAAACTGGTCCCAATGACCTCCGAAGTCCATCACACATGCTCTCAGCATGTCCTCCAATACCTGGATCGTCCTCTCCGACTGACCATCAGTCTAAGAATGGATGGCTGTACTAAAGGTGAGTTGTGTACCCAACTCTTCATGCAACTTACCCCAAAACTTAGAGGTGAATTGTGTACCCCTGTCTAAAATGATGGACAGTGGCACCCCATGCAATCTCACAATCTCCTTCACGTAGATCTTAGCCAATTACTGCGAATTGTAATCTACCTTGACCGGAATGAAATGTGCTAACTTGGTCAGCCTGTCAACAATGACCCAAATTGAGTCATACTTCCCCAACGTCTTTGGAAGACCCACCACAAAATTCATGGCTATCCTCTCCCACTTTCACTCTGGAATTGCCATTCTTTGAAGTAGTCCTGCAGGTCTCTGATGCTCATATTTTACCTGCTGACAGTTCTGACACTTGGACACAAAATCCACTATGTCCCTTTTCATCCCGGGCCACCAGTAACGCTGCCTCAAGTTCCTGTACATTTTGGTCACACCCGAATGAATTGAGTACCGCGAACCGTGAGCTTCTGCCAAGATATTCTGAATTATATCATTAACCCGAGGAACACAAATCCTCTATCTAAAATTTAGTACTCTACCAGAGTCTAGCGTGACGTTCCTGGATTTCCCGGATATTACCTTACGTTGGAGCTTACTCAATTTCGGATCCTGGAACTGCTTGGCCTTTATCTCCTCTATGAAAGTGGCCTTGACCTCAAAGCTGGCCAATAGCCCACCTCGTTCTGAAATACCCAAGTGCATGAACTTGGACTCCAACGCCTGAACTTCCCTTGCTAGTGGTCGTTTGGACACCCCCAAACAAGCCAAACTACCCATGCTAACTGTCTTCCGGCTCAATGCGTCTGCCACCACATTAGCCTTACCCGGATGGTACTGAATAGTCACATCATAGTCCTTTAACAGTTCCATCCACCTTCTCTGCCTCAAATTCAAGTCCTTCTACGTGAACACATGCTGCATACTGCGATGATCGGTGAACACCTCACACTTGACACCATAAAGGTAGTGTCTCCAAATCTTGAGTTCAAAAACCACCATTGCCAACTCTAAGTCGTGAGTCGGGTAGTTTCTTTCATGCACCTTCAACAGTCTGGAGGCATAGGCTATCACATTCCTATCCTGCATCAACACAGCACCCAAACAAGAATGTGAAGCATCAAAGTAAACAATAAAGCCTTTACCTTCAACTGACAAGGACAAGATAGGAGTAATGGTCAGAAGTGTTTTGAGCCTTTGGAAGCTCTCCTCGCACTTGTCGGACCACACGAATGGTACATCCTTCTGTGTCAGCCTTGTCAGGTGAGTAGCAATAGATGCAAAATCCTTAACAAACCTCCAGTAGTACCCCGCGAGCCCAACAAAACTCCTCACCTCTGTCACAGAGCTAGGCCGGGCCCAACTCTTGACTGCCTCAATCTTCTGGGGATCCACCATCACCCCTTGTTCTGACATTACATGCCCCAAGAACGCGACTGAAGTCAACCAAAATTCACACTTGGAGAACTTCACATAAAGCTTTTGACGTCTCAATATGTCCAATATAATACGAAGGTGATTAGCATGCTCCTCCCTACTCTTGGAGTAGATAAAATGTCATCGATAAATACAATAACGAAGGAATCCAGATATGAATTAAATACCCTATTCATAAAACTCATGAATGCTGCCGGCGAATTGGTCAACCCAAACGACATCACTAAGAACTCGTAATGCCCATACCGAGTCTGAAAAGCAGTCTTAGGAATGTCCTCCAGCCTAATCTTCAACTGGTGATACCCCGACCTCAAGTTAGTGTTCGAGAACACCAATGTACCCTGGAGCTGGTCAAACAGATCATCAATACGGGGTAGCGGGTACTTATTCCGGATGGTAACCTTGTTCAACTGCCTATAATCTATGCACATTCTCATACTACCATCCTTTTTCTTTACAAAAAGGACCGGAGCACTCCAAGGCAAAGCACTGGGACGGATAAATCATTTATCTAGGAGTTCCTGTAGTTGAGTCTTAAGTTTCCTTAACTCTGCCGGAGTCATACGATACGGAAAATAGAAATGGGACGAGTGTCTGGCTCCAAATCAATACAAAAGTCTATATCCCTGTCCAGAGGCATACCAGGCAAATCCGCTGGAAACACCTCTCGAAACTCAGAAACAACTGGAACTGACTCAATAGATGGGGACTCCACACTATCATCCCCGAGATGAGCTAAGAAGGCTAGACACCTCCTTCCCACTAGCTTCTTAGCCCGAACAAACGATATGATCTTAACTGGCTTAGGCTTGTACATACCTTCCCACTCTAGCCTATCCTTACCCGGAATCTCTAGAGCCACAGTCTTGGTGTTACAATTTAACACAGCATGATGAGGGGATAACCAGGTCATGCCCAATATAATATCAAAATCAACCATATCCAGGATTACCAAGTCTACCCAAGTGTGCAACCCGACAAACACAATAGAACAGTCACGATAAACATGAGTCACAATCACAGACTCTCCAACCGGGGTAGAAACATAGATAGGGGAATCAAGGATATCACATGTTAATTTCAGACCCAACGCAAAACTCATAGACACATAAGAATATGTAAAACCTGGGTCAAATAGTACCGAAGCCATTTTATCACAGACAAGAATGGTACTTATGATCACCGTATTTGATGCCTCCGCTTCGGTCCTCCCTGGAAATGCATAGCAGTGAGCTCGATCATCAATCTGGGCAACCTCCCTGGCCGGCTGCGCTGCACCCCTACCCGCGCCGCCGTTCCCTCTATCTCCCTGGACGCCCTGAAAGTTACCTTGCCCACCCTGTGGATGACCCCTAGCATGACCACATCTACCTGCTGGGACCACAGCCTTAGGCTGCTGCTGAACCTGATTATCAGTCTGCCTGTGAGGGCACTCCCTCTTAAAGTGGCCCAGCTCACCGCAATGAAAACAATCATGATCAAGTGCAGGCCTGCTAGCAAATGCGTAAGACGCTCCCTGACCTTTAGGAGCTGAAGATTGTTGATTAGCTCCTGGACGACCACATGTAGCAGCTGACAGAGCTGACTGAATAAGTCGGGCTGAGTATACCTGCTGATTCTGACCCCTGGGGTACGAACCACTGTAGTTTCCTTCATTCTGGGACTTCTTGGCTAACACCTTAGCCTGTCCCGCTTGCTTAACTCCCTCCAGTTTCTTTACATAATCTACCATTTCATTGAAGCCCTTCCCTGAAGAAGTCATATGCACCGACAATACATGCAGCTCAGTATTCAAACTCTTCACAAACAATCGAACCCGCTCCTTCTCGGAACCCAGTAACTGTGTAGCAAAGCGAGACAAGGCGTGGAACTTAGCATCGTAAGCAGAGACTGACATGCTACCCTGCTCTAAGTTCAAGAACTCATCCTTCTTCCGGTACCTCAAAGTACAGGGTACGTACTTCTCTAAAAATAGAGCGTGGAACTGTTCCCAAGTCAGTGGGGGCAAAACAAACAACCGACATTCCACATGAGACCTCCACCACTGCTTAGCATCACCCTACAGCTAAAATGTGACGAACTCAACCCCATATTGTCACACAATGCCCAGCTTGTGCAGCCTCTTATAGCAATCCAGTATGAACTCATAAGCCTCTTCTCTATCAGTACCCTGAAATGTAGGAGGTTTAAGCTTGAAAAACTTGGTCAGCATCTCGTGTTCATTTCCTGTCATCACTGGGCCTAGCATTGGCCTGAAGAAATCATTCGTGACTGAAGCTGCATCCATCCTAGGCGCCATAGTAACTGCTGGCTGAGTGTCCAAAGCCTGATTTGCAATGCCCGCGGGTATGGCTCCAGCACCAACCGACCCACTCAAGATGTTCCAAGCCTACTATAAGGCTTATGGTGTCATAGGAGGAAGGCATGCACCCCCAGTCGGTGCCGCCTTCGCCTCCATCTGTGCCCCATCATCCTCTACCACAACTTCCACATCCTCGACAACCTGATCCTTAGGTGGGGGAGGAGTTTCCTCACGCGCTTCAGCAGCAGCTTGATCCCCACCCCTGGTGGGTGTGGCTCTTCCTAGTCCTCTGCCCCTTTCCCTACCTCTACCATGAACTGTCGGGCCTGCTGCTGGGATCGCTGGTCTCGCTCCGTTATTCCTTGTATTAACCATCTGCGGACAGAAGAGTGAACAAAGTTAGATACCAATTTGTATCACCAGATACAAATTGGAATCAAGTTATAGCACGAAGGAAGAAAGAAGAGATAGTTTTTCCTAAAGTCTCATAGCCTCTTGAAGAAAAGTACGAACGTCTCTGCACCGTTTTGCAAGACTCTACTAGACTTGTTGTGGTATGACGAGATCAACGAACTTAGGGCTCTGATACCATCTTTTTCACGACCCAGACCGTCGTGGGTGGCACCCACCCAACCCCAGGATGAGCGAACCAGTAGAGTTCAACCCTTAGCCTAGACTAACAGCCTAAAACAAGCAAACAGGAAATAAACTAGCAATTCAAATAAGCAAAAGTAATTTCATTGAAATAAAACTGCGGAAATTCCCCCTAGAATCTGAAACTCATCAATCCAAAACACTACCAAATCTAGAGTGCGGGGATGCAACCCCAAAAACAAAAATGAAATAGTCTAAGCCCGAAATAAGTGGGCTACAACTCAGTAGATAGACACCAAGGCAGCTTGGTCGAACAGCTCACCCTTGATATCTTGAACAGTCAGGCCTACAAATGAGGTCGTGCGTCAATCGCCGGAAGATTTCCTGTACTCATAAAAAAATAAGCAAGTGCAGTATTAGTACACAACCACCGTGTACTGGTAGGATCATCAGCCAGTTTCCAGATAAACATTGTATGAATAGTATAACAAATTAAGTAAAGGTACAGAAAGACACATAATCCAGTCCATAGATAATCTTAGACTATAAGTCTCCCCTTAACTTGACCCTACAGGCCATCCCCTTTTATACGAAAATAATGTAAACAACCACTTCTTTTATATATATATCTCGGACCCACCTTGGGATCCCTTCTAACGACACCTAAGTGTTAACCATTCATCCTGGTCTACACCAAGACCAAATCAACCAAATAAACAGGATTCCCGGCCCCTTAAGGACCATAAGCAGATATCACAACTCAATAACACAACCCAGTCTACTCATTGAACCAATAACAAGCAACACAATACAATAATATCAATGCAATAATCCAGTAAAGTAAACCCGTACCAGGCGTGGTACCCAAGTCAACCATTAGTATTCCTGTACCAGGTGTGGTACCTGAGCCAATCGTTAGTATATTCGTACCAGGCGTGGTACCCAAGTCAACCGTTAGTATATTTCTGTACCAGGCATGGTACCCGAGCCAACCGAATGTCAATAATCCATAGTCACAACAATGAACAATCAACTTGTAAAACCAACAAGCAAAATACACAGTTTAATTTACCAGATGATAACGGGACTATTAGACATTCCTAATCATCCCCTAAGCAATGTATCTCATACATTTACTTAGATAAGAGTACACAAATCACACAAAGCATACAGGAATCAAACCATTAACTACCTCAAAATGATCCAAGCTCTACTCAATCGGAGCTTTCCCATTTCCCGAAGTTCTTGCCGGTTCTTGGTCTAAAATAATATACAATAACCAAGAATGAATCCTTATGGCCTACAATTTACCTGGATTACGCAAAATCCTAAACCCCAGGCCATCCATGATCATTCCACCCTCTTTCCGGGCTTTTTCACCGTTAATTCACCTAGTTCTATCATTTTTATGGATAAAATTAGAAAATTAAGGTCACATGATCATAAGACAGTAAAATTAGCAACACCCAAGAACTTCTACCCATAGAATCCCCCTTTTTCCCCGGATTCTATCATCCCTAAGTCATTCTATACCTCTTCCCAAGTCCACCCCTAGCAATTTTATCGCATAGGAAAAGTAATATGGAGTTCGGGGAGTAAAAGCCTTACCTTAGGGAAGAAAAGCGATGAAGAATAAGGGAGAAACGCCTGAAATTGCCCTAGTTCTTTTTCCAAATGACTTGCAGAAAACTGAACTATTTTGGGGAAGTTTCTGCATTAAATTCCGTCGCGCTCCGCTATAGCGGTCGGCTTCCGCTATAGCGGTACCGCCATAGCGGAGTCAACCGCTATGGCGGAGGTTGACTGCCTTGACTTCCACTATAGCGGGATTTTCTTCCGCTATGGCGGAGGTTGCTATGGCGGAGGTCGCTATGGCGGAGACGTGGCGCTCGTCACGGACAGAATATCAGAAATTATCCAAAATTGGTCCATTATACAACACACTTGCTTCCACCGATGATCCGAAACAACCCCTTCACGTCAACCTCGATTTCGGGAGTTTTACTTACCCAAATTCGATTCCAAAAAGTCCCCCGGACTCCTTTATGTCTTGGCTACATGGAAAACTAACTCAAATCAAGACATCTCATCCAATCCTTACCCAGATTTCCCTAGACAATACCTCGCTCCAAATCCGGCCGAGGCGAGCCTAGCCCAGAATTTCAAACTCCCAAACCCAGAGTTTTCTAACCCTAAAACTTGGCACGAATGGATTACCCGTAACGACGGACCCGGTCGTTACAAATAATTTTTTTTATGTGATTGTTAATATAATATCTTAAATTTCTAGTACTTTTTTTTCTTTTCGAATGAGAATTGTTAAAATTCTTTTATGTTCAAAAGAAAAAACTTTACCCTTTTCCTTAAATATTTTATTTATTAAGACGTGTTTAACCATGAAAATATTTTAAAATTATTTTATTTAGAAATCAACATTTGATCATAAATTTTTTAAATACAATAACATAAAACTTACATGCAAAGCACGTTTCAAAACTAATACATGCAAAAGGAGAAGGAAAACCAAAAGAAAGAAAGGAGGATCAGTACAAATTTTGACAAATAATTATTTTGTTATTTTTTTAAACACAATTAAAATTTAGCACTTATCATCAGGACATTCGATGAATTTTTTTTATCCAATTATTTGATCAAACTCTTGTCCACTTTTGTACAACCAAACACATTTTGTGTGAAAAAAATATTTTACAAAAAAATATCTTCAAATGAAATACACTTTTTCAAAAAAATAATTTTTAATGTTTAATTGATGAATAAAAATATTTTTGTAAAAATAATATATAAAGATATGTAATAATATTAACAAATTGAAAAAAACATTAATAAAGTTTTTTAGCAATAAAAATTAACTATAATGTGTATTTAAAATTTAAGTTAAAGTAAGTAATATAAAGTTCAAAGTTAAAATAATTGAGTAAACTTACATCTGTCTATGTGTGAATGAAATTATTTTTATATTTTTTCTTTAAAGAAAATACATTTTAACATCCTAAACACTAAAATATAACTTTTTTGTAATTTTTTTAAATATAAATTACAAAAAAATTTGTGTTTGTGAAAATTGTAAATCATTTATAAATATATAAACTTTTTTATATTATCAACTCCTACCCGAATATAACTCGGCAATATATGCCTATATTCTACGTTTGTCAAGAAGTTCACTTATTGTGACTTTTCTTTGAATATTGAAATTCTATAAAATAATTTTAAGACATATGTTGAAATTCGTTGAATTTAGTAATGATTGCATTATTGTATTTACAATTTTTATGATTACAAATTAAGATTTAATATAAATTATAAATTTTAAAAAAAATTAAATTATATTTTTATAATTCAAAGTAAAGAATGGGACGCGCCTATCCTTCAGTTAGAGGCGAGTGTGGTATTCTATTAATATATATATATATATTATACACATATATGAAAAGGTTAGACTTTTGATGTTGCATATCAAAAATTTGTGAAGAATATGATAAATATCTCTATTTCAATTTTAAATCAAAAAAATAAATAAATTGAAAGTTTAGCTTTAATGTCCAAACTTCTAATTTATTTTTTGTCCACTTTGAACGTTCAATGAAAAGGTTAGACTTTTGAGGTTACATATCAAAGATTTGTGAAGAATATGATTAATATTTCTATTTCAATTATAAACAAAAAATAAATAAATTAAAAGTTTAGCTTTAATTTTCAAACTTTTAATTTATATTTTGTCCACTTTGAACGTTCAATGTATGTAAAATATATCATCAGAAAGATATTTTTAAAATTTATTTAGCGACATATTATTTGTGAAATTTCTGGTATTGAATAATGGAGATATGAGTGTTCAAAATTGACTGTTGAAATAGAAGGAAAAAAATAGAAAGCTCAACTTAAATGTCTAGATATTCAATATATTTTTCTCTCACTTTAAACTTTTAATGTGTGCAAGTCATATATCAGTTGAAACATATTTATGAAAAATTTCTAATGATATATCATTTGTGAATTTTTGATATCGAACAAAAGATATATGAGTGCTGAAAATTGACTTCTTGAAAATTTATGATTGAAAAATTCGAAACAATTTACTTATGTTACTTAGTTGACATTTATAAAAATATTTATAATTTAAATCTTTTTGTGTAAATTTTGATGACACAAAAAATGTCATGTCAATTTTTTAATTTTAGTATTTTATAATTATTTTTAAAAGACTTTTCATGAATTTTCTTTTGATAAATTGTTTGTGCATATTTGGTGCACATTATGAACTCAAAGTTCTTTAATTATTCAAGTAATAAATATTTTCATAGTTTTGAACTTTTTTAACAAATAATTCATTGATGCTGATTTTTTTTAGTTGATAACTATGTCATGAATATGACTATTTATTTTTCTTAAATAAATGGGATGAAGTTCATAATTATAGTTTATGTTAATTTTTTTTAATGAAAGTTTAAGTTGATAAAAAAAATCACCCATTTAAAATAATTATTATTCTTTAATTTGCACATGATTGATGTAAAAAAATATTGGCGTGCTTAAGATTTATATGATGAAAGTAAGATAAATACAAACTTCTGAATATGATTTATAAGATATTAATATTAATTTAAATCTAATTTTGTTGTAAATATAAGCGTTGTATTTATGCTTATATATGTATTATGTTTTTTATGTGTATAGATAGTTTATTATATGACTTTAAATTTTTTTATTGTAAATTAAATAAGGATGAAAAATTGAATAATAATGATATTTGACATGGCAAGATTCAATACATTTTTGAGGAACAAGAGATTTTAAAGATTTTAAGTCATATAATTGTTTAACCGATAGGTGAAGACATCCAATAATACAAGAAAAATCTCGAGACTTTTCAAGTCTAGAGTTAATTGTAAATGATCATTTATAATTAACTGTCTTTTAAAAATAGATGACTTTATACAAAAAATAATATATCAGTTGAAATTAAAAAAATAAATCAAAACATGCAAATTAGAGTTGCATGGTTTATATAATGTTTTATATATTCCAAAATACAATGAAACTTAATTTTCAATGATTTCTCGTCTTAAATTAAATTTCTGTTTGAATTTTTATAATATGTTTGTTGACATTGTTCAGAATGCTCAGTATTATAGTATTAATTATTTATTTGATAATTTATTGCATTTGACATAATTTGTGATTTTTACTATATTTTTAATAATTATGATTATTTTGCTTGCATCACGTTTCAATAATTTATTAGTTTAATTATATTTTTAATAACTATGATTGTTTTGTTTTTATCACTTTTTTTTATTTTAGATGTGAATGCTTGACATATTAGACCAGGACATATAGGTCCTAAAAGAATGAACACATTAATAATATATTGCGACTGGTTAAAATATATTGACAGAATATATTTAAATTATAATTAATTTTGATTGAGTGCTTAAACATTTGATAAAATATTTATATTAGATATTTTAGCTCAATTTTAAAAATATTTCTATGCGTGTTCTCAAATGTCATGGCGTATAACCACTTAAAATATCACCTTCTTTAATTATAATTATTGATCTCAATAAGCTTAAAAAGTCAGGCCTTTTTAATTGAAGTTAATGTGTATAATTAAAAGATGTGACATATTTTATGTAGTTAACTTATCTATAAAATAGATATTTGAAAACACCCATAATTTTTTTTAAGTAAAAAATATCAAATAAGAATACTCTATCATATATTCAAATGTTTAATTGAAATAAATCATAATGTAAATTTCTAAATAAAATTTACGACAAATTTAAGAATTGTGTACGTATTCCGCAAATTCTATTATTAGAAAAGAAATAATTTAAACATAATATATAAATATGCATTTTCACTTAGTTTCAGTTAATATTTATGCGTTTTAATTTTGGATTACTTAAATTGGTACGAAATAGAATAAATATGTTGCGTCTAATTTATGCATTTTCATGTAACTTTGCTTCTAGTTTTATTCCACAACAAACAAACAAGAACCCCCAGCTACTGTCTCAATCCAATTCTCCGCAGTTTCCTCCGGCCCTCATTTTGGGTGTCTTCCAAAATCTCCATACAATAATTAATCCTTAATCCTGTATGTGAAGTAAGTAGGCCAATATATATGAATGAAATTCTCTTTTTTTTTACTTGGCTAACTCTTTTGTTTGATGATTTCTTGTTATTGTTTTTTTGTAAAATTATAAAGAATGGAGGCACCTAGAGGAACAGAAGCAGCACCCATTCCATTTTCAGATAATGTTCCTCCTGCTTCTCCGAGGACATCACAGGTTACTGTGCCTCCTCAGTATAAAAGCTGGATTTATATCTTACCATTTTTGCTTAAAGCTTTTTTCTTTAATCAGTTATTCAGCATAAATGACTTTGAGTGTTCTTTATATATGTACTCCCTCTTTCCCAAATTGTATTTGGGAAGCAAAACCCTCTTCTCTTTGTCTATCATTTTTAATAAAATTTGTTTTTTTTTAACTATAAAAGGTTGTGATTTGTAGCACTTAAGCAGTTCCAAATATGTAACTTTTTTTAAATAAAAAGAAATAATAAGAGCTAGATATCTCAATTTTGATTGTTCCTATCCCAAAATACTATGCTGAATTTTAGGCTGCTTGTCTAAAGCCTTCAGAAAATGCACTTCTTTTTATGAAGTGGTTCTTTCCTCATTTTATTTTGGTGCCTTCTAGTGTATGAAATATGTCCAATTTTATTTATTTTTTGGGATGATAGTTTAATTCTGAATTTTTTTAGAGTTCGTCTTTATGGGTATCAGGATTGTCAATGCATGGTCTACTATGCTTTTTTTTTTAAAAGTGATTCTAAGTAACCTGATGGCATTCTTTTTATCGGATATCTCCGAAGGGGCTAACCTGATGGCATTTGATATATACTTTTTGCCCGAGAAATATTTAGTGACATCAAGAAGAAGAGAGATTATAGAATGTAAGACCTTTAAAAGGAGTTCTGGGGTAATATTACCAGATGTAACAAGAAATTCTTATATTTTGGGTACATGCAGGCTGATTTACAGGAAAGGGAATCCTCGAATATGGTTTCCGGTTTGGGCCCAAGCATGAAACGAGCAGATCTTTCCCTTCAAATACCTCCAAGACATGCAGGTTTTGGAACTGGCAGAAAGTATTCACCCCGTTCACCAGGTCCAACAGGAGGTTTTCTTCGGGCTTTAAGCTTTAAGAAGAAAGCTGCTTCATCTGATGGTGAGAGAAGCTCTCTCCTCAGTTTGGATCGTAAGGTAGTTCCAGGAAGCCCTCTTTCAACAAACTTCTTCTCCTCCAATTGGCAAAAATGTACCTCCTTACCTGTGACCCCTGCTTCAAATTCATCTCCATCAGTTTCGACGCCTATTTCTGCTAGAACACATGGTGAACAACAAAGGTCACATGTGAGTTCCTTTTGTTCCATTAGCAATTATGCGCTTTCAATAGTTTCTGAAAAGTTCAACTTCATCAAACAACTCAGAAGGTGGTATGTGTAGACACAGAAATAATGCTCCCTCTGTTTCATTTATGTAAACTTGTTTGTCTGTGCACAGATTCGAAGGTTTAGGCTTGTTGGTAACACATTTTCATAACGGGTACTTCTGCTTGCAGTCATCGCGGATTGGGGCATCTCAAGCTAGTATTTCAAGGTCCCTTTCTGTGCCTGGGAAAAATTTTGTCATTGTTAGATCAATGTCCTTTGCTACCCATGAAGAGCATGTTCCAGATAATGGAGATGGTAAGTCAAATGTGTTAAAGTTGTGCATGAGTCATCAAAAGAGTGTACCGTGTTTGATCAAGTCAAACTAATGAAGCTGTATGATATCAAACTTATCCAATTCTAGGTCACAACTCACAAATGTTTAGTAAAGCCTTCCAAGTAGATAAGTAATCACTGTTACAGCCTTTCTGGCAATTAAGAAATTAGTAATGTAAACATTTCTTTATGGACGGACATGTTACACTTTAATCCAACTCTTGTCTTTTCTGTTTTAGAAAATGATTTCTTTTGTAAGTTGATTAATGGGTCCCACACACCTGAATCTTCATTCTTCTCCCGACTAAACTGAAAAGTGTTTCAAAGTTTTTACTGACTCCTACTTCCTATTGTATTAAAAATGTTGTAATCAGAAGCTGTTCAAAGTGTTATGATTAATATTTGACTTTTCCTCTGCTCCAACCCCTCAAAAATTGATTAAAATGAACAAAAGAAATTACTCCTGCTCCTGAGAATGAGGATCGTGAAATCCCTGAAGAGGAAGCAGTTTGTAGGATCTGTCTGGAGGCATGTGATGAAGGCAATACTTTCCAGATGGAGTGCAGCTGCAAAGGTGACCTAAGACTTGTTCACGAGGAATGTGCAATCAAGTGGTTTAGCATGAAAGGGAACAAAATTTGTGATGTTTGTCGACAGGAAGTTTCTAATTTACCTGTGACTTTGCTGCGGGTTCCCAGTTCTAGTCAACAAGATAACAGACCGGAGCACAACAATTCTGGAAGAATAAGGTGAACATCACATGGAAAACATTTCTTTCACAGAGCCATTTAACGACATATTCTGAATTTTCTTAGTTTTTGTGTTGATTTACCCATTCGCCTTGTGAGATTTGAAGAAGTTTCATCTCGAGTTTCCCTTTGATTTTTAGAGTTGGTGCTTCAACAACTGTCTTCATTTGATAATACAAAGTAAAGTGAATCCTTAGTTGTGAATACTGGGAAGAAGCTCTAGATGCTGGATGATGGAGCATCATCCAGTACAATGTTGTTGAACTAATTTCTCAGTTACTATATTTGTTTTTGGGTCTAAACAAAATTGAAATTTCTGCCATTGCAGTGCTTGGCAGGACTTTGTGGTGCTTGTTTTGATCAGCACAATATGCTATTTCTTCTTCCTTGAGCAGTTATTGGTGAGTTTTTTAGCTTTTGGATATAATTTTAAAAATAACGTCGGCTTGAGATTCATCCTTGAGAAGATGCCTAATCGTTGGATACCCCTATTTCCATTTTTCAACTGCTTGTTTATCCAAGACTTGGATGGAGTAATTTAATAGGATCTTTTGGTAGTGTTATTGTACTAAGTGCCACAAATTACATTGATCAAGTTCTCATATGAGCCACCATCCCGTTTCCTTAACCATAAATACAAAAAAGCAGGGAAATAATGCTTCCCCAGAGGTGGAGCTAGGGTTTGTTCGAGTGAATGAAAGTAGGAGGAGGAACTTACATAAGTATGAAAGGAACGGAACAATGGTACAATTTTGTTGTTACTTGAGTAGAAGACAATAATGTGAAATGCTTTCCTTTTCCTTTTTTATTTTTTTGAGGGGGGGGTGAACCTGCTCCCCCTTAGTTTTGCTGCTTGAGTGCATGTGC
The DNA here is from genome assembly GCA_003996215.1 of Jaltomata sinuosa. NCBI lineage: Eukaryota > Viridiplantae > Streptophyta > Magnoliopsida > Solanales > Solanaceae > Jaltomata > Jaltomata sinuosa. The sequence continues at coordinate 191,237 of QJPP01003631.1, read as the reverse complement.
TGCAGGCAACTGAGAGGCAGAAGATAGAGACTCCTTATATATAACCTGTAGGGTGAAATTGATTCAAAAACTTTTGAATCCAGAGTTCGAAAATTGTAAAGAAATCTGAGTAAGAGGAGAGGCAGTCAAGGCCCTTCTTAGATGATTGCATAATATGTACACACATATTCTCAAAAATGGAGTGATTGAACAATGTGAGAAATAGCCTAGTAGTAAGGGTATCCTCCAGCTCCAACCATGAGGTTGGGGTTTCAAGTCACCAAGGGAGCAAAGTGGATAAAGACACTGTTTGGCTCCTATCGCAGTGAGGTTTACCATATCCAAGAAAAAGGGAGATGATTGTGAAGCACATATGGCTGACATGGCTTCTCTTCTAGCATGGCCCCCATTTGCGAATCAATTTCTTTTTTCAATGAGCTCCCCACTGAGCCTGGTTGGAAAGGATGAATGATGCAAACTTGTATTTCTATCCAATGTCCCTTTAAAACATAAGGCAGCCCTGATCTCTGTCTGCATATTGGTATTACACTATGTTGTTCTGTCGCGACTCAAGAGCTAAGATGCTAGGGCCTCTGCGCTGAGAAATAATTGAGCTCAGATTTTCGAATAGCTCGAAAATTAAAGACTACAGCAGGATGCACTCTAGATGAGTAAATCAATAACTGCAACAAAATGGCTTCTTTTTATTTGCCTGAAGATTCCTGGGTAATAGTCAAAAACTTCTATCACGTGGTTCGAAGAATTGATTACTTATCCGTTTTCAATTTAAAATATTTGAGTGTGCGCGCGTGTTGTCAGCTGCATAGTGATGTCAGCTCTACTGGTCTTGAATGCACATCCATCAGCTTTTACATATTTTTCCAACTCTAAAGTGGAAATGTGGAATTATGACATCATCTATCTGGAATGTTATCTTTATAGTATTTTATTATTTATAGAATAACATTTCATATTTTAAGTCTGTCTCGTGAAGGTTTTATTGGATAATGGTAAGGTATTCTGTCTCTTGAAGGTTCATGACATGAAAACTCAGGCGCTTGTGATTGCTGCACCATTTGCATTTACGCTCGGTCTTTTGGCATCTATTTTTGCTGTCATCCTAGGTATGTCTGAGTCCCTAAGTTTTATTTAGTAAATACTAGCCGCCTTGCATCATAGTATTTTCATTTGAAATGCAGCTATTAAAGAGTACATATGGACATATGCCGCTTTAGAGTTTGCCCTTGTTGCTATTCCTCTACATGTTTTCTACTCTATGGTAAGATGCACTCTCTAGCTATTATACGGTTGATATTTGATAACTTCTGGATATTTTCTCTTCTCTCCATTGAAGATCCAGTGTCTTCTTTAACCATCAAATGTTTCTAGAGAAAAACCTCTTGAGACTATTGAGATCTTGCAAGTACTGAAATCTTTTTGAAAGATGCAACCAGATTCACAACTCATGCATCCGACCCCAACCAAAACCAATGCTTTCTAAGAAAATATGCACACACAGAATAGTTTTGGCAGATATGAAGCGAGGAGTAATGCCCAGAAATATTGTCTTTTGGCAGCTTCAATTGCAGGCAGTCTATTCAATAATGATAGCATCAGTTTTGGGTTTTGGTGCTTCTATGAGTCTCAACGCAATGTACATCCGGTACTATTCTTGGCGAGTCCAAATTTCCGAAAATTCTAGCCCTGCATGACATAACAGAGAAATGATCAAGTTGTATAGGAGATATCGGATATGCTTTTCCTTGTATTATTTTATCTTCTTTTCCCCAACGATCTTGTGTGTTGAGGTCGTTGATACCTCAAGAATTCTGGCAGTCAAATGTGTATAACGACATAGTTACAGTAGCTATCAGTAGTCCTCTTCTTATGTATACTGTGTAGCTCAATGTAAGGCTGGGACATGGCCATTACCAAATTCTGATGCACTGGTTTTGTGCCCTTGTTGATCTGATAAGGTGTTGCATTCCATTATTATTTTATTACGTTTTACGTCTTTATCACCAGTTAAAGTAAGTCATGTCATTTTCTGGTTTTCTAAAGGAAAGGAGGACCATCATTGGAGATGACTAAGCTATGACTCATTATTTAGCTCAAATTAACCTAAACAAATTCTATACAAAGAACTCTTCTCACTAATTGATCAATTCATTTTAGTTCATTCGATTAGTCCAACCTGCCCATTTGACATCCTAGGTTGATTTGGATAACTTGTAATGTTGGTCATAATTGGAGCAAACTGAATATATCATGCGCAACAAACTAGTTAACCAATGGCATTTGAGCAGAAGTGGATGATTAATCGTCAGCATCTGACTAGAATTCTCTTTTTGGATGTTTCATTATTAATCTGATTCTGATGACAGTTCAAGATCCAACAGAACCGGGAAAAGAAATCCTAGAGAAGACTTGATCAACTATACATTAAAAACAAACTACATTTACAGATACCTACACTTATAATACACATGCCCCCCTTAAAACAAATAAGAGGCAACTAAACATCATTTGCATTTTGCAACAGCAAGGTATTGATTGTTATTTTTCTTCACCCATACTGTCGAACGAGTTCTCTTAACATGATCTATGAAGAGACGATACCTGCGATAAAAATATGGCTGGTTAGAAAAGGATATTAATCTTTATATCAGCAACTACAATTGGGCATAATGGTCGATCACATGTTGCAATATTTTGGCCACACCACTTGTCAACAAGAATCAGATTAGAATTTAGGAACCTCATTTTGATCTTATGCTAATTGTGATCAGATCTCAGAATGAACCATCCATACATTCACACCCCAAAACATAAGGACTTCTCATTAGTATAATAAGAAGTGTAGATGCAGTTGAAATTAAGAAACCACCTCTCAAAGTCTAGTCTCTGAGTGACTATCCCATTCAGCAGGAGTTCCGAACTATATACTGTTGCTCCTGTAAATGTAACAAGGGATGCATGATTATTCAAATTTAATACTCACACTTCTTATTCATTACTAATATACAAGGCAAAAGAATAAGAAATTCACCTTTCTCAAGAAAGGGGGTGCAAAATTCATAGTCTTCTTCACAAGATAAAACTAGAAGATTGTCAGGAATAATTTCCTCTTTCATAGCAGATCTACATAGTCGCTCAACTGCCTGAAAAGCATTTCAAACAGGTGTTAACAAGCAGGAAAAAACCATCAATCAAATAAATACAATTATGGAGAGAGGTCTGCCTGCAAAAATACAGATTGATTAAGAAATTTTTACATGAACGATGTGATAACAAGAAATACAAGACACACTAGCAACACTAACTTCAATTTATAGGATGCCCAAGATATTTGGTGTACTTATACAAATAACCACACAGTAAGGACTCATTTGGCCATGAATATTATTCACTTTATTCCGGAATATTTATTCACTTTATTTCGGAATACTCGTTTAGCCATAAAAACACCAAATACAAGATTTTGGAAAACACCTCAAGAGGTATTTTCACTTTATTTGGTTTTACTTTTTTTCACTTTTTAATTTATTTATTTTTCAAAAAATTCTAAATTTTTTATTTTCATAAAATAACCACGTTTAAATAATATTGCATGTTCAAATTTATTTATTTTTTGATTTTTAAAAAAAATATATTTAAAATCTAAATATTAACTCCAAATACTATGGCCAAACACAACTCCAACTCCAACTTCAAAAATTCCAAATAAAGTGAATATGTTTTTGGTTTTCATGGCCAAACGCCTACTAAGAGTTTCAAGATTAGTTTGGATTATACTCCATACCATTTGTTTTCCCTATCAAAGAAACTTTCAACACAATTGGTCACAGATATTTGCTTTAGCTACTGTAAGTCAAACTAATGATTTTTATATTCAAAAAAGTCCAACTAATGATCTTCGACACATCGACATTTATCACCTTACCATGGACATCATATTGAGCACACCTCAAATATATATGATATCCAACATATTTTTAAAAACTAAGCATGTTGCATTTAGAGCAGATTCCTAGTCTACTCTTATCATATCCTCCTGACCATTCTAACAGAGATTAGTTCTATGTCAGGTATTCACAAAGGTACAAATGTATGAGAACATAGACTGAACATTTTAAATTTCTTGCTTTGGACTTGACACAGACCATTTTTTCTTTCAAAGAGGAACTCAGTACACTACCAAATTCCAGCATCAAAGATGATTCAGGTTAGTAGATAGAGTATATAGAATGTCTCGTCTAGAATGGTTGAATCACGGAGTGAAATAAATGAGTGGTAAAGAGTAGAGATACTCACCAAACCATGAACTGCCTTCACCAAACTTACCAATATTTCTTTACCAGGCTTTGTATTCGGAGTGATAAAAACTTTATATCCCTGAAAACAAATACTATGAGAAAAGGAGCATTACAGCTGCTGCATCTAATAGCCACCAAACGCTGCATCTTTACCTGTAAAATGGGATGTTGGCATGCTCGTGCTAATGAAATTGGCATGCTGAAACCGAACTCTTTTTCTTTTCTTGCATCTCTCAGTATATAATTTTTCTCATCAATAAGACAGCTCGCTTGTCCACAACTCTCAAGCCATAGTTGTGTCACCACAGGTTTCCCTACAGCAATAGCTTCTAGCATGTTTCTAGTGCGAACAAATTCATCAGCCACAAAATGAGTGGCATTGGACATAGATGACGCACTTGAGGCCCCTAGCCGAGCTAAGATCTGGAGGAAGAGATGACAAGGTGATTCCAGTTTAAAACATAAAATTTTAGCACAAATAAGGTAAGATCATATCCAAATTACCTTTTTCTGCTGTTTGATTATATCTGCATCAAGGTGCTGACTGAACAAGACTCGAACATTAGTCATTTCTCGCCTCTTCCTGGAATCTTTAAGGGTGGAGTCAACTTGCGTTCCAGTAGTATGTAAGGAAATGATTTCTCTCAAAAGAGAGGACCTTGACATATTCTTCCTGCACGATTGCTTTTGATACTCATCACCCATACATATAGGTGACACAGAATTCTTCAGGATTCGCGAATTAGTGGGAGTGGTGCATGCTGAAGCTGGCGCTTCACACTGGTCTCCTGTTGAAGATTCTGCTCCATGTGCTTCATCAACAGATTGTGTTGTCTCTACATCAGCTTTCCTATTAGAATCTTCTGGTGACTTATTTAGAAGTGCTTTTGTATTTCCATCAGCAAAAGCATCATTAATGTTGGTACCCTCCAGATGTCCTTTATCTATGCCTTCAGTTAATAGCTTCTTCCGAGACCCTCTTCCTGAGGAAGCAATACCAGAGGGAGTGCATTCAGGTGAACACTTTCTCTTTTTTGTGCTGACATCAATTGAAGTACTAGTCTGGTCACCTCTTAATCTTTTTGACCTTCTACAAGATTGAGTAGTGGCCTCTTGCCCCATGGTAGGCATCTTTCGATGACTTCTTTTTCCTTTGGGATGGTCTACATCACAAAGGTCGCCCCACGATGATTTCATATTTCTGAGATTGGCAGTTTGATTGGCGGCGAATGTACCATGATCCATCAAAGTCTCACAAGCATCAGTATCAGTTCCACTTCTATTAATAGTGGCAGCAGCAGACGGACGACTTTTTGGTTGACTTTCTGCCCGGTTGTGCCTAGTTCGATGAGCTACAGGTGTAAATGAGTCATGCTGCTGTTGTAAATGACAATTCTTGACAGACGTGGAACCTCTGCTTCCTTTTGGTGGTCTTTCTTCTTGTCCCAACTCTTCTTCTTTTCCCTTTGAAGCATGGGATTTCGTCATATTTGCCTTGATCATTCTTAATCCACCTCCTTGTTCTTCATTGCCTTGTTTCTTGCTACTTTTCTGTTGCTTCACTTTTTCTCTACAGTGCTCCTCAACTAATTTGGCATCCTTCCGCACTGACAATCTTGTAGCAGGTCGAATGTCAGAAGATCGTGCTTTTTTCTTGGAGGACCTTAGCTTTGACAGACTCTCATCATCAACTCGACCTTTCCAGGAACTATCCCTCAATGTCTCATCACCTTTCTTCTCATTGCTACAATCATTTTCCAGCACAGGAACTTCGAAGCATAATGTTTCCATAGCTTCAGCAGCCATTTGAGTATCTAAACCAACATTTTGCATGTCCGGAACATTGTCTCCATTACCATCATCAACCATTCCATCACCAGCCCCCACAGTGAATTGTTCATCAAGCTCCTCAACAAAGTTCTTTCTAGATCTGGACTTTGATAGCTCACTTTTCACTCTCGCTTTACTTGACATTAACCTTGAATCAGAACGGGGGGAACCCTTAAACTTTTTGTTGTTCAACAGGTGTTTTTCCTTTTCTCCACAACTTTTAGCTCCCCGTCTTAAGGGGTCAAGTGAACCACGCTTCAGGGGTTCAATAGCAGGTATCCTGCCAAAAAGAAGATCCTTTTTCTTCTGAAAAAACTCTCCACCTCCTTCATCTTCACGATTGTCATCCCAATCAAAAATCTCACCTTCTGCATCAGCTATTCCAGCTGCTCTCCGAGCTAAATGTTTTGTCCCGCTCGCAGCAGAGACACATTTTGATTTTCCAATGGAGGACTTCCCAAAGTCAATAGGTTGGTCAAAATCAAAAGGATTGAGGTTAAGAAACTTTTCAACAGCTTCTAGTGCATTGGCCTGAGATTCCTCTCCAGGTTCTTGAGAATCTAGATAACTTAAACCTGCCAATACATCTTCAGAGGCCAACTGAGGCAAGTCCACTGTCTTTTGAAAATCATTCTTTCCATCTTCAGGCCCTTTAATTTCAACAAGTATCTCATCTCTGAAAAGTTTCCTCGCAGCTGAACTACCAACCTTATACTGGTTTCCATTACCTACTTCCTTCAATTGTTCGTTGTACTCCTCACAAGCATTCAGGTTAAGCTCCTTCCTGACTTCAGATTGAGGTCCAACCACAGATGTCCCATTTTGACCTGCACATTCCTGCTCCAGAGGATTGTCACTCTTAATAGACCATATACTTCCTTTTGTCCCTTTACGGCTCATGTCATAAGCAGCCAAACCAGAAGCCCTGATAGATGCAGAACGGATTGAAGTAAACCCTCGTTGCAAAGATCCTGAAAAAATATATGAATGTCAGAGCTCCAAAATTCTGAAGCAACTTTGTTATTGAATCTTCTAAGAAAAAAATTCTGTCTTATAACGAATATGGCTAGGATATAAAAGTTGAAAACAGAAGAGGAATCCATTAACCACCTAAAAGTACCAATAATGAAGAGTATATTAAGCACTTCCATGTAGAGAATAAGAGGAGAAATCTAGATTCTACAACATAAAGCAGAGAAATTGAAGATCGAGCCTTTCTTTCAATAGCAAAACTTTTTCTGGAGAAAGCAGAAATGAACAACTGTAGTCACATCAGAATAAAAACCAAAGTCAGCAATGTCATACTAACAGTGATATCAAAATGCAAGATCGCTGATACACTGGCAAAGAATATACAGATCCAGCAAAGTGAAGAGGCCTATTTACTGTGAATTCTAAAAACTGGATGACGCAAAATGTTTTGTCCAACTTTACACTTGTAGAAGAAGATTTGGATTAATTGCTTAAATTAAGGTACGGATAAAGAAAGGAAAACCTTTTGCTCAGGTATAGTTCCATTCAGATCCTACATACTTAAAGAGGAAAAGATATGCTAATATGATAACTTTAGCCTAGCATGTATAGCATTGGAACTTAATCAAAATCAATTATCTCATGATAGTGAAACCAATTCACCTGAATGATGCTTAGCATTGCTCTGAACATCTGATTGTGCAATCGAACTCTTATCACTTGTGTTGGAGTTGCTGCTTTTAGGAAACTTCACCAGATCAATTGAGCTAAAGCTGTGTTCCATTGAATCATCATCTGATAACTCTTGAGTATCACACAAAACCTCAGTTCTATCACTTCCTTCACTATCACTATCTACGGCAACTTCAGTATTGCAATTTCCAAAAGTTTGGATGCGTTTATTTTGTAGACCATCATGATCGTCAACCACTTGGGTTTCACCACCTAAATCCACCTTTTGGGTTTCACCACCAAAATCCACCAATTGTGTTTCACCACCGAAATCCACAACTTGTGTTTCACCGCCGAAATCCACCACTTGTGTTTCACCGCAGAGATTTACTAATTGGGTCTCAAAGGCATCATTGAAGAAAAGGTGGTCATCAGCAGGAGCCATATTTTGGTTATTGTACAACTTGTGATCCTCGCCTTTAAATATAACCAAATTGTATTGTTAGGGAGAGAAAATTCCAAATTCAAATTAGAGTTTCAAGTCTTTGAGAAAATCAGTACTTTCATACATTTGACTAACTTTGCATCTTTTTAATCTTACGAAACCCCCTCCCCTCCAAAAAAAAACAGTACTAATATAGTTGTGTTGCTTGAAAATTCCCTCTCTGAATAATGGAATCACAGTGTCAACAGTACACTTAAAGAACATAAATAAAAGCAGTAACATCTCAAACTTTGCATTCAAAAGATACAACAGGTTCACCGTATCACATACTAATCTGATTAAAAATCCAAACTTGAGCATAAGTCCTCTTTTATTCTTTAGCAGTTAACTAAAAACTGACCACAACAATCAACGCAAGTGCGTGAGAGCAATTTAGACAGCTTATAAAATCAAAACGTTCCTTATAGCAGTGTGATATTTTCCGTTAATAAAAGATTTAAACTTTTCTTTTGCTTTGACAAGCAAGAACGTTAAACTTTAAACTGAAACTCTTATACTACAATTTTACGAAATAATACACATCCCCTAATTTCCTAGAACAAAGTTTGCTACCCCTTTATCCTCCAAAAATACAAAAAAAGTAACTTGCCTGGTAAGGACTCGGGTGAAATTTGAGTGTCCACTGGCTGTGTATCTTCAACACTGGAACTACCCTTTTTCGGGTAACACTTGTTCGCGTTCTTTCTACCACCGTCAATCATTTTAATTCATCTACAATAATATTACCAAAAAATGATAATTAATCACAACAATGTCATAATAAACAATGAAATTAACAGCAAGACGAATCAAAACCCTGATGATTTTCAATCTGAAAGTAAAAAAGATTATGCCTTTTAAGCACAAAACCGCACTACTAACTGCATCCAAAAAGTTTCTAATAATTTTATTTTATAAAAAAAACAAAAGAAAAACTTTATCGAAGCAAATCGAAAATGTAAAAGAAATACCAACTGAATCGAATCGGAAATCGTCGGAGAAAGCCGCCGGAGAGGGTGAGCGCGTGGGGGCGAGTGTAGGGTTAGAGTTTAAAGGAGGGAAAGTAGGGAGATGAGGGAATTTCCCTTTTCATTTGGAGGGAAATTTTCACCCTTTTTATATTTTCTCGAAATGTCTCGCAAGTACTCCCATATTACTAAAGTATTTAATTTCCTCAATATCATTTATATGTTATATTTTGACATTTAAATTTTTTAATTGACTTAAATTCAAATATATAAAAAAAAAGCATATGTGCGATTTGATTCTTTTTTTAATTTCATATTTATTCATTTTTCTCAGTCTTATGAGGAGAAAAACACGTGATTCGAGAATATTTTTGAAAAAAAAATCTACGCTTATCCTAATTTCTACAATTAACTTTCTTTGTCTTTTTGGAATATAAAAATAGGTTTTGTAATTGTTGCGTAATGGTAACTTTGAGCAATTTTACTACTAAAGGGGTGGTTCAGTTAATGGGTTATTTCTCCCTTAATCAGATATTTCGATTTTGAGTTTGGGATATGAAAAATTCTTGATAAAAAATGCTACCTTCGAATGAATCCTATTCGGCATTAATTTGAATTAGTCAGCTCCGATGCTTAGGAAAACCAATTCGGCATTAATTTGAATTAGTCAGCTCCGATGAGGAAAACCAAAAAGAAAAAGATAAAAAGTATGAAATGTTGCCTTTATTTTTCATATGAAATAGGCCATGATTTTTCTGCCTTTCCTGCTTCTAACCGTTAGAAGAAGTGCGCACATTATTATAGTGTCTTACCAAAAGCATAAAATGGAGGCTTCTTTTGCGCCCAATAATATTGTTGGATTTTGCTTTTTTAATTACAAGTTTATCATAAAATAGGTAAGTGTATATTAACTTTTAAGGAAAATTAATTAATTGTACATTATGATTTTAATAGTGAACAAAGAAATAAGTTTTGCATTAGTGTTATAGTCCCTCATTAAAAGAAAGGGGCATTCCGAGAATCGAACTCGGGACCTCTCGCACCCAAAGCGAGAATCATACCACTAGACCAAATGCCCACTACATGCTAATTAGTTTATTGAAACAAGATCTATTTTGAACTTTTTATCTTTTTTTTGGGGGTGGTTAATAGTGTTAAGTGTCTTTTACCTAACGTCTTCACTACACTTTGATTGGGAATGATAAGATGTGTTTTTTTAATAAAAGAATAATATACGTGCTAACACACACGCCCAATATTATAACCTCTCTCAAACTTTTTTAGAGTGTTTTACAGCAGTCATTAAAATTGGTAATATATCTCACGAGAGAAATATAATAAGTATAAGATTGCTTCTGAATCTGTCTCTAAATGTCAAGAAATAAAAAAAGAAGTATATAAACATAACTAACTCATTTAAAGAAGAAAAGACAATTTAAGCTTCAATTACTTCAGTTGGCTCAGGTGCAAGATCCTCTGCTGCTCTATTCACCTTCACACTGATATCTTTTGAGTGGTCAGCATGAATCTACACAAACTACGAAATAATAATTGCTATATAATTTTTTTGCCACACTTTATCTTTATCACAAATTCTTATAATACTGAAGTATTGGTTCACTTTAGATGAAAAAGTGAAGAGTTCGGTGATAGCAATAGTAACAAATGCAACCTACAACAACATAATACAAAGTTAAGAATTAGGGTACTCTTTAACTCCGAAAGATACATAAAGATAGGTTACTAAGGGACAAATGACATAGATATTGAGACACATAAATCACTTAACATTAATTAACAATGTACAAACCACTTCATTCATAATAATGACTAATAGTTTTTGCCTTGATTGGGTTAAGTGAAATAACATAACTTACCTATTTAGGTTTATGGTGTTTGTAATTGTAACTCAAGGTTTCTGAAAATAAAGACAACAAATAGCTTTATTATACAATAACTTATATGTAATCACTTATAAAAGAGTTGCAATACTGCAATAATAAGTTACATAGGTAGGTGCAATAATCTGTCAACCAACAAACTTTTAATCAATACAACTTATTAGTACGTAAACATATAATGCAATAATATTTTATCTCTTTAACATAAAGCACATGCAGTGGCCTTTTATTTCGTCTTTATACAGTTAAACACCTTAAATAAGTATGATTACCTAGGAATATAATTTTATTTATAAAATAATAGAGTGATTATTTTTAATAATTATGGCACAAGGTTTTCATATTTTCAGCCTTTGACCATTTCATATGAATCATTTGTATTATCGAAAATCACGTAATAATCAAAGAGGCACATAAAGCCACGTGTGCTATCGCGCTAAAAATATCTCTCTCATGATTGGAGCCTCTATTACATTCACCAAATTCAAATTCCTCTTTAATAAGTGTAAAATTAGATTCTCAATTCAAGTCGAACAAGTTACTCCTCTAATTGATGCTCATTCTTAAGACAGGTGTGCTCTTACGTTAATACGAATACCCTTAAGGTGGATGACGCCTATTTTTAAAGCTGAAATTTTTATAATCGTAATGTTTAATTTGTTCCTAAAGAACACAGACGAATTTATCATATTTGGACGGAAACTTACCTCTATCATAAAGAATATATTCATGCTTTTTTCGCTCGAACAAATCTGAGTTTCAAAAATTCTGTGAATTTCAAAGTCAGTCTCATTTTTTAAATATTTTTTTAAATATTCAGAGGACGGATTTGTGTTCCTCGGGTTGATGATTTGGTTGAGAATGTGTTGTTAGAAGATCATGGCTCGCGGTACTCAATTCATCCTGTTGTAACCAAAATGTACCGGGACTTGAAGCAACTTTATTGGTGGCTTGTGATGAAAAAGGACATAACTGATTTTATGTCTAAGTATCAGAATTGTCAGCAGGTTAAGTATGAGCACCAAAGGCCTGCAGGATTGCTTCAGAGAATGCCCATTCCCGAGTGGAAATGGGAAAGGATAGCCATGGATTCGTGGTGGGTCTTCCTAAGACCTTGGAAAAGTATGACTCCATTTGGATTATCGTGGACAGACTGACCAAGTCAGCTCATTTTATTCCAGTCAGGGTGGATTACAATTTCTAGCAATTGGCTAAGATTTATGCCAAAGAGATAGTGAGATTGCGCGGGGTACCACTCTCTATCATTTCAGACAGAGGTACGCAGTTTACTTCTAAGTTTTAGGGCAAGTTGCACGAAAAGTTGGGCACTCAACTCACTTTCAGCACAACTTTTCATCCTTAGACTGACGGTCAGTCAGAGAGCACGATTCAGGTATTGGAGGACATGTTGAGAGCATGTGTAATCGACTTCGGGGGCCATTGAGATCAGTTTCTACCATTGTGTGAGTTCTCATACAATAACAACTATCATTCTAGTATCGATATGGCACCATTCAAGGCACTCTATGAGAGGGGATGTAGATCACCCATAGGGTGGTTTGAGGCTAGCGATGTGAAACCTTTGGGCATTGACTTGTTAAAGGAAGAGCAGGAAAAAGTAAGGGGGATTCAAACCAAGTTGCTAGCAGCCCAAAGCAGGAAGAAAGAGTATGCAGATCGCAAGGTAAGAGACATGGCTTTTCAGGTTAGTGAACAAGTGTTGTTGAAGGTATCACCAATGAAAGGGGTAATGCGATTCGGCAAAAAGGGCAAGCTTAGCCCTCGTATATTAGTCCATTTGAGGTTCTCGAGATTATAGGATCAGTGGCTTACAAGTTAGCACTTCCACCTAGTTTATGCAGAGTCCATCCAGTCTTTCATGTATCCATACTGAAGCAATACCATGGGATGGGGAGCATATTATTAAGTGTGATTCAGTCTTGTTAGATAAGGACCTTCAGTACGAGAAGAAGCCAATTGAAATTCTTGATTGGGATGTCAGAAAGTTGAGGAGAAAGAAGATCAGGTCAGTAAAGGTTCAATGGAAGCATCATCCAATTGAGAAATTTACTTGGAAAACTGAGAAGGACATGCGGTACAAGTACCCTCACTTGTTTGAGGATCCATGTACTTCTCTTTTCTCTCTTTTAGCTTATCTTTTTTGGGCTTGACCGTTTGGAGACAAAAGATGGGTAAATTGGTATTTATTGTAATGACCTGATCTGTCGTTATGGGTAAAATATTCGTGCAAAGAAATGGGTTAGAAAACTTTGGGGTTTGGGAGTTGGAAATTTTGGGCTAGGCTAGTCTCGGATAATTTCTGAGCGAGGTATGGTCTAGGACAATCTGGGAAAGGATTAGGTAAAATGTCTAAGGTTGAGCTAGTTTTTCTATTATCTAAGACATTGAGGAGTCTGTGAGACTTTTCAAAAGTAAATTCGGGTAAGTAGAACTCCGAATATCGAAATTAATGTGAAAGGGTTGATTTAGAACATCAGGATTTGAATTGTGTTGTAAAATAGGTAATTTAGGGAGAATTTTCGAGGTTTTATGCCCACGGCGAGGACCGCTATAGCAGAGAAATTCCCGTTATAGCAGAAGTCAAGGCGGTCAACACCGCCATATCAGACGGGTTCCGCTATGGCGGTGCCGCTATAGTGGAGTGGAGACCGTTGTAGAAAAATAAGTCGCAGTTATGTAGAAACTTCTCCAAAAATGTTCAGAATTATTCAAGAATGTTTTGTGGAAGGGAAGATGCAATTTGGGCGACTCCAACTCGATTTTTCACCAAAAGCCATCGTGGTAAGGATTTTACTTTCTTACTTTAGTACTTTGATTCCCATACCTTAGAATCGACTGTTACAGGCTTGGGAAAAGGTGTAACTTGACCGAAGAAGGTAGAATCTGGTGTAATGGGGATTCTAGGACATAAAATTCTTGGGTCTTGTTTATAATTGTTATTTCATGATTAATCCGCCATAATTTGCTAAGTGTAACCGTAAAAATAGTAGTTCTAGGCGAATAAATAGTGGGAAAGCCCTAGGATGGGTAAAATAATCATGGTTTGGCCTGGGGATTAGGATTTGGGTATAATCTGGGAATTATTAGGCCACAATAACTGATTGTAGTATATTGTGTAATTATTTTAGACCAAGGGCAAGTGAAAGCTTCGAAAAATAGGAAGGCTCCAGTCTAGTTGAGCTTTCAGGCTAATTTGAGGTAGGTGACGGTTGTTGTTTTTCCCATATGTAGTATGTGTACATGTTAATTGTTGCTTAGTATTGTATGAATCATTGCTTGGTTTAGGGAATGGAATTGTTAATGTCGTAATATCCGATTGTCAATCATGTGTAGTGAACTTGTCCTTGTTACTTGTTGGTTAACAAGTGTGATTGTGTTCATTATTGTTGATTGTGAATTGTGTGTGATATTTAATTAGCTCGGGTACCACGCCTGGTATAGGATACATATCGATTGGCTCGGGTACCACGCTTGGTACATGTTACATTTATCGATTGGCTCAGGTACCACACCTGGTACAGGTTCTATAATGGTTGGGTTGGGTACCATGCCTGGTACGGGTTGATTCCACTTATTTGATTGTGTTTTGTCGATGGTACCATGAGTGTACCGGGTTGTATTCTTGAATTGTGATTATTGCATAATAGCCAATAAGAGGCCGAGTGGTTGTACTTGAATGTAGGGTTGGTCTTAGTGTAGACCGGGATTGCATGTTGAACAGTTAAGTATTATGCTAGGGATCCTCGGTTGGTCCGGGTTACTTAAAAAAGGATTGAATTATTGTATTATTGTTGTGGTGGTGGTTGTTGGATCTATTTTTAGGTAGTTGGTAAGTTAGGTGGAGGACTTAGAGTCTAGTTTATATTGTTGGCTTGTTATACATGTTTTGTCCTGCTTTAATCAGCTTTGGTTTAATGTTCATATGTTGTTTATTGGAGTTGGCCGATGATGCTACTAGTACACTGTGATTTTGTGTACTGATACTGCACTTGCTTTTCTTTTGTGAGTACATGACATCTTCCAGCGGCTGCTACGCGACCTCAGTTCTAGTCCATTGTTTCGGACTTAGACTCCTTTGTTTTGGGGGTTGCATCCCCGCACTCTAGATAGTAGTAGATGTTTTGATATACGACTTTCAGATTTAAGGTTTTTTTTCACAAGATCTTTATTTCTAGTTATTTTAGCTATGGACGTTAGTTTAAATTAATGCAACTGGTTTTGAGCTGTTAGTTTCGCTAAGTATTGAGTTGGTTTATTGGTTCGCTCATCCGGGATTTTTGGATGGGTGACACTCACAACGGTTGGGTCATGACAAAGATGGTATCATAGCCCTAGGTTCGTTGATCTCATCGTACCAAAATGGGTCTAGTAGAGTCTTGAGGAATGGTATAGAGATATCTGTACTTTTCTTTGAGAGGCTATAGGACTTTATGAAACTATTTCTTATTTCTTCCTTCGTGCTATCACTTGATTCCAACTGATATACAAATTGGTATCTAACTCCCTTCACTCTTTTGACCGCAGATGGTTGATACAAGGCATAATGGAGCGAGAGCGGTAGCTCCAGTGGCGGAACCAGCAGCCAGAGGGCGAGAAAGGGGCAGGGGTAGGAGCAGAGGCAGAGGCAGAGGAAGAGCAACACATGCCAGGGGTGGAGCTCAGACAGTGGCAGAGCCAAGGGCAGCGACCCCTTCCCCACCCCAAGATCCTGTTGAGGAGGAAGTTGAGGTGTTACTTGAAGAGAGCGCGGAACAGGAGGAGGTGGCACCGGCTGGAGGTGCAAGCCTTCCCCCTATATCTCCCGAGGTCTTTTAGTAAGTGTGGGCTTTTATGAGTGGGATGGTAGGTACTGAAGCCACCCCTACTAGCACAACAAATCAGGTTCTAGGCACTCAACCAGCTGTTACAGCGACTCCTAGGATGAATGCGGCATTAGGTACTGATGATTTCTTCCGTCTGATGCTAGGTCCTGTTATGACCTGGACTGTGCATGAGATGTTAACCAAATTCTTGAAACTGAAACCTCTGACGTTTCAGAGTATAGAGAAGGAAGATGCCTTTGAGTTTATTCTGGACTGCTATGAGAGGCTACATAAATTGGGCATTGTGCAGCAGGTGGTGTTGACACTCAATTTTGGCTCTCTTTTTGCCCATAATTAATTTTTTCTATGCTTCATAGTCCTGAGGAGTTTTCCAAAATAATTTTCTTATTTTTATATTAGTTTTAAATAAATTTTGGCACCAATAATCATTTTTAAAAAAAAATGATTTCCTTTACTTTTTATAATAATAATAATATATATTATTTCCTTTACTTTCCATGTATGAAATAATAATTACTAATAATATTGTATCTTATAAAATCACCCCAAAATATTTTATAGCTCATTCTTTTCGCCATTTTTAACAAGATATTAGTATAGTAACTTTTATTTCAAATTCTAAATAAATTTTGTCGTATCGCTATAATATTTCCTAAATATAGTTCTATTAATTGGGGATTGCGATTACGCGTATCAAAATTATTTTTTAAGTCATCTATATACGTATTGGAAAATTAATTAGGATAAAAGAAAGCATCGTTAAATTAATTAAGTGGAAAAACGACTAGGGAAAATTAAATTTTTCTACAAATTTTGGGCCAAATCCTTATTTTTCTTTCAGCCAAACCCGGCCCAAAACTCCCTGACCCGGCCCAAAATCCCTCAACTAAACACACCCTTAATCCTCACACTCTCCACTCTCTCACTCCACTTCAGCCAAAACTTCCTAACCCGGCCCAACCCCTTGACCCGGCCCAAAATCCCCAACTAAACACACCCTTAATCCTCACACCCTCCACTCTCTCACTCCATTTCAACCAGAAACCAAACAGACCCCTCACCCTTTCAACCAAACCCACAACCCCCATCCCAAAACCTTTTTCTGGTCACCTCACCTCCAAGATCCGCCGGGTTTTGCTTTGTACCGGAGGGCAAACAGCGGCGGCACCCTCTTCCGTCACCTCACGATGTCCCTTCCCCTTTTCGGAGAGTTTACAACTTCGAAAAGGTCGCCCGCCGCTAGACCACCGGATAATGGCAAAATCCAGTGGTCTTCACCCTTCTCTCCTCTACCCTTTCTACCAGTATAGCCATCCCCTCACCTTTTTGACATCACCAGAAAACAGAGCTGTAAAGCTCCCCCCGCCGCCGGCTGCAGACCTCGGAAAAGAGGGGAAAATCGAAGACCCGTCGGATTCAAAGTGTTATCCGACGGGTACGAGCTTAGTCCGACGGGTCCGAGTTCTACACCCCCAACCCGTCACTTTCCCCCTCAAATCAGCCCTTTAAAGTTTTTTGAAGAGGACCGTTGGAGCCCCGGGAATTCGGCTATAAAAGGAACCCTTCGGTTTCCATTGAAAGCATCAGAAAATTATCACAAACAGCTCACCAAATTTTTCTCTGATTATTGTCTCATACTCATTGTCGGTCTTGCCCCTTTTGTTTCGCTTGCTCTACTCGGATAACCGGAGTCGGAGTCGGAATCGCTAGTTTGAAACTCGACACTCAACGGCCTCAATCGCTGCCCAACACAAGGTAAATTCTACCCCGTCTAATTACGTTATGTTTGTTTTTTTGTGATTCATTGATCGTGGGAGTTGGTTTGTCTTGTTCGGCTGGTTATGAATAGAAATATGAAGTAAAACAGTTTCTGGTCTTCTGGTTTTATTCACATCAGATTATGTGTTTGTAAAGTTTTAAAACTTGAAATCTAGCTTAAGCAAATCCTATAAAGTTTGAGGTTTCAAGTGCGGTTAATGGCTTGTTTAGAATCATTGTAGTATCCTTTGAGATGGTTCTAACTATGCAGCTACTGTTTAACTCGTTTCGTTCCCAGTTATGTTTTTTCTAAGATGTTCGCGGCCTTTAGTTTATCATGAAAAAAAGCCTAAAAGTCCTAAAACTTTAGGTATGTTTGGTTGTCCATCGCTAAATTCTTGTAACGTTGCTTCGAATGATGTGAATGGCAGCAGCTACTTAGTATGTATCTGATCGGTTGTTTGCCTACAAAATGTTTTCAACTTCCAGATTAGGATGAAAGACTATACGAGTTTCAAATCTTCAATATGATCAACCGTTTGTTTGTAGATCTTTGTGCTATTTGTTTTCGAGATATGGGTGCGGAAGTAGTGACTTTGAACCCTATATATGATTAAACAAGCATGGAGCTTTACTGTTGCAGTAGCCATAGTTGGTTTGAATGATTTCTTATGTGTTTTTGTTAATATACATTTTGCCTAAGTATCAAGAGTGCTACTTAGCTTGCAAAGTTAAAATCAATGAGTTGTGACTTTCACTTTCTTCAATTAAACTTGTCTCACTTTGATGGTTAAAACAGTTGTGAATCTTATTCCCGTCCTCTAGTCATAAGTAGTTACAATGGTTAGTAGATTGAGACTAAGTTGCGAATATGATTGCTGAAAATTGGTTTTAATTGCAAGGGTGGTGTCTTCATATCCTTTTAAACATGATTTCATAAGTTTTGTCTTAATTAAGAGGTCAACAAGAAGGTTACTATGAGTATTTGCTTTAGATCCAAATGTGATTGCTTTGTATATTTTGGCCAAGGATCTTGCTAAATGAACTCCTCACTTTGCTCATTATTTTCGGCTCCTTTGGAATGACTAAAGATGTTATAGAAATGCTTGATACATATAGTAAAATCACAAAAGATTGTGGTATGAATTTTGATACATTTCCCCTCCCGCGTCTTCTCCTCTTCGGCTAAGTATGTGCTTGCGGATGTGTCTCTTAGGCTTAGTAAGTAACTTGTCTTTTCCCTATCTGTTTTATTTTTGTGAATTTACCAAAGTTGCAGTCACTACATTCTGTTAAGTTATCTGGACACTTTTGCATCCAAAGAGAAGTGCATCAGAAAAGGCCTGGAGTTAAGTTAAGAAGTTCGTTTGTCCTTAATCGTTAATTTTGGGCGATAATTGGGTATAACTTCTTTAGATAAAGTAAGCTGTTGATTTATTTAAGGGCGTTGTCCTACATATGTGTATTTGTGTTTATCATCAAGCTTCAAATTTAAATAAAAAGGGGATAATTTCTTGCGTATTGAAAAAAAAATGGAGAACTGATCCATTTTTTTCAACATTCATTCGTTAATTTAAAAATACCTTTGGATGAAGTGACTGGATTATTTGTTTCATGTCTGCGCGTGTGCTCCTTCCAATTCGATAAGAGTTGGAAAGTGTTTTCTTTTGTTTGTTTATTGGATAACTACATGAAGCCCCATCCATGGGAGATTGAATAGCTTAAAGTAACTAAACTTTGTCGAATAGGTTAAAATTTTGTTTGGTGTAATTTGTGACCTTTAATCTGTAGTCTTTCCTGCATAATGGTAAAGTAGTTTAAAATAATAAGTAGTTAGTTATGTAGAATAATTTGATTTTCTTTTATCATGCTAAAGCTGCTCAAAGAATAGTACCAATTGCTCAAGTGTGAATCATTATTACTAGTATGTTTCTTATCACGAATTTGTACTAAGTAATCATATTGCTAATCCTTTATTTTCTTTTCTTTGTCTCATGTACACCCCAGAGAGCTGGAGTTTCTTTTTTTGATACTCAACCTCGGCCCAATACGTTTTTGGGTCGAACAACTATTAGGAACTATCGCAGTGTTCGGAGTCACTCATTAGGAGACTAGTTCCTCCAAAGGAACTTAACATACCTAGTCCTTTATTTTCTATATGCTTTTCTTATTACTTGAATTTGTTTAACTAACCTTGTATTATTTGGATATGCATTTTTGTGACTTTGATTAACGTTTATTCTTCGGCTTACAACTGTGTTTGATTATTTTATTTAGTTTGAAATTTTGAAAGTGAATTTCCTTCACCCTTTTAGTCAGGCAAATGTTTCGGGTTCCCCCTATCAAATACTTTTAAAAAAAAAATTAGTGAGTAAACACTTTCAAAATGGTAATAATAATAATAAATATAGCAGATTTTTAGGATTAATTAATTTAGGCTTTGTTTCAAGGAAAACTTGTTTAAATAACTCGCGGTAGATTTTCAAAAACATTAATTAGCGATTCAATTTATTTCAAACAAATATTTAGTCATTCTTAGGCCATAAACTATAGAACTCTTTATCTAATCTAGGCAAGCCATTTTCATATTCATTTATAATTCATGTATTATCTTATTCTAACTCTAATATTTTACAAATATTTTTATACTATATATATTTATTTATTCTTGAGATTTTTAGATTTTTTAAAGGCCTCAAAACGCAAGGTATATATACCATATGCCATCTACTACAAGGTATACATATTTATATTTTACTTACCCATCCTCCTACTTAAATCATACATATATTATTTCATTGCAATTATATTTACGCACATAATATTTTCTTTCATATCCAACGTATGTTTATTTTTCACTTTGCAAACACAAGTTCTTCTTTTATATGAAACAAATAATTTTCATTCTCTACTCAAGTCTTCAAATTCTCCCTCACATGAAATATATTTATGAAATAAATATGATTTTCTTTATGTTTTCTCTACTACCGGTATACTTATTTCCTACATTTTTTACTTATCCAAATCTTTTTAAATAATAAACTTTTCACATGATTTATTATATTTTAAATATACATACGTCATCTTTATTTTCTTTTAATAAACATGTCATAAACTTTTCCCAAAACTCTAAACCACATATATTTTTTTACTTTACAAAGAGCATATTTGTATAAATAATATCTTCATTTTTTACGTAGCTTTTTAAGTATATATATTCTTAGAAATCATAAAGTTCTACATATTTTAATTGTAGTCATGATAAAAGCATTGCTATTAAACTTTCATATATTCCGACATGTACGTAGATATGTTTCACCTTTTTACCATAAGCATTTTATATTTTTTGCCCATTGTAGTAGCATGTGTCATATACCTTGAGTTTTCTTTAAATTAATAAAACACGTTTTTATCACCCTTTTTAGCAAATAATGAGCAAATAACTTTCCCAAATATTTTTTCTAAATTGAGTTTAAGGACTATCTTCGGATAGGCTCTGAGGGGTGCCTAACACCTTCCCTTCGAGTAACCAAAACCCTTAATTAGAATCTCAAACGTTTCCGCAGACTAAAAACAGAGCTTTACATTAACAAATGGTTTTTTCCTAATTTTTTCCTAAAAGGTTAGGTGGCGACTCTAAACCCTTTTTTTTCAAAACCAGGTAGAAGAGCCGGATGTTGCAAGCATATTTTGGCCAGTCCAAAATCGGGCGCGACAGGTGGGGTAGAATTTGTTACCTTTCAGCTTCAGGGTGATGCCAAGCAGTGGTGGAGACCTCATGTAGAGTGTCGGCCATCAGCTTTGCCTCTGATGACTTGGGCACACTTTCATGCTCTGTTCTTGGAGAAATATGTGCCTCACACTTTGAGAGATTGCATGAAGGATGAGTTTGTGGCCCTTGAGCAGGACAATATGTCAGTCTCAGCTTATAAGGCTAAGTTTTATGCCTTGTCACGTTATGCTACTCAGCTTATGGGTACTGAAGAGGAGCGGATTCGTCTGTATGTTAAGGGTCTGAATACTGAGTTACAGGTCGTGTCTGTTAATATGACCTCGGCATGAAGAGTTTTAATGAGGTGACTGACTATGTGAAGAAACTGAAGGGGGTCAGACAAGTTGGGTAGGCTAAGGTGTTAGGTAAGAAGTCCCAAAATGAAGAAAAATTCAGTGGTTCTTACTCCAGGGGTCACAACCAGTAGGTTTATTCAGCTCATCCCATTCAGTCAGCCCTGTCAGAATCTGCAGGTGGTCATCCAGAATCCAGTCAGCAGTTTTCAACTCCTAGAGGCCAGGGGGCTTCTTATACTTCTATTAGCAGGCCTTCTCTTGACTGTGGTTTCTTTCATTGTGGTGATTTGGGTCACTTCAAGAGGGAGTGCCCTCACAGGCAGGCAGGAAATTAGACTCAGCAGCAGACTAATGTTGTAGTTCCGGCAGGTCGAGGTGGCAATGGCAGGGGTCGTCTGCAGAGTGGGTGAAGAAATTTTCAAGGAGGCTGTGGGAATAGAGGGAATGGTGGCGCGGGAAAGGGCGTAGTGCATCCAACCAGAGAGGTTGCTCAGTTTCATGATAGGGCCCATTGTTATGCATTCCCGGGGAAGTTTGAGGTTGAAGCATCAGATGCTATGATAACAAGTACAATTCTACTCTGTGATCGGATGACTTCTATATTGTTTGACCCAGGTTCCACTTATTCATATGTGTCTGTAAAATTTGCTTTGGGTCTATATTTGATTTATGATACCCTTGATTCCCTTATTCATGTTTCTACCCTATTTGGGGAGTCTGTGGTAGTAACCCATGTATATCGTACTTGCCCTGTGGTTTTTGTGGGTTTTCAGACTTGGGTAGATTTGGTTATTTTGTACATGCTGAATTTTGATGTCATTTTGGGTATGACATGGTTGTCTCCATATCATATTGTGTTGAACTATAATGCTAATACAATGAGTCTAGAGATTCTGGGTAAGGATAGGCTAAAGTGGAAAGGTGTGTACAGGCCTAAGCCGGCGAAGATTATATCCTTTGTTTGGGCTAGAAAGTTAGTGGGAAAAGGTTGTTTGGACTTCTTAGACCATTTCCGAGATGTTAGTATGGAGTCCCCTTCAATTGAGTCAGTTCCAGTGATTTCTGAGTTTCAGGAGGTGTTTCCGGCTAATTTGTCTGGCATGCCTCCAGATAAAAACATTGACTTTTGTATAAATTTGGAGCCGGGCACTCGCCCAATCTCTATTCCTCCTTATTGTATGGCTCCGGCAAAGTTGAGGGAACTTAAGACTCAGCATCAAGAACTTTTAGATAAGGGCTTTATTCGTCCCAGTGCTTCACCTTAGGGTGCTCCAGCTTTGTTTGTGAAAAAGAATAATGGTCGTATAATAATGTGTATAGACTATAGACAACTGAATAAGGTCACCATATGAAATAAGTATCCCTTACCCCGCATAAATGACCTTTTTGATCAGTTGCAGGGTGCTTCCATGTTTTCAAAAATTGACTTTAGGTCAGGGTATCATCAACTAAAAATTAGGCCAGAGGATATACCTAAGACGACATTCCGGATTTGGTATGGACACTATGAGTTCTTGGTAATGTAATTTGGGTTGACAATGCGTCGACGACTTTCATGAGTTTGATGAATGGTGTCTTCAAATCATTTCTGGATTCGTTCGTCATTGTATTTATAGAAGACATTCTGATTTACTCCAAGAGTAAGAAGGAGCATGCAGAGCATCTTTTCGTTGTTCTGGGGATATTGAGGCACCAAAAATTGTATGCCAAGTTTTCAAAGTGTGAATTTTTGTTGTCTTCAGTTGCCTTATTTGGGCATGTGGTTTCAAAAAAGGGGGTGATGGTGGATCCTTAAAAGATTGAGGTAGTTAAGAGTTGGGTTCGGCCTAGCTTTGTTACTGAGGCGAGTAGTTTTGTGGGGCTTTCCGGCTATTATCGCAGGTTTGTCAAGAACTTTGCTTCCATTGCTACTCACTTGACAAGGTTGACTCAGAATGAGGTACCTTTTGTTTGGACTGACAAGTGTGAAGAAAGCTTCCAAAAGCTTAAGACACTTTTAACTACAACGCTCATCCTATCATTGCCGGTTGAAGGTAAAGATTTCATTGTATTTTGTGATGCTTCACATTCGGGTTTGGATACTGGGTTGATGCAGGACAGGAATGTTATAGTTTATGCTTCAAGGCAGTTGAAACCCCATGAGAAGAATTACCCACCCCACAATTTAGAGTAGGCAGCGGTAGTCTTTGCACTAAAGATTTGGAGGCACTACCTCTATAGTGTCAAGTGCAAAGTGTTCACGGACCATCGCAGTCTGTAACATATGTTTACACAAAAGGATTTGAATCTGAGGTAAAGAAGGTGGATGGAATTGTTGAAGTATTATGATGTGACCATCCAGTATTATCCCGGTAAGGCTAATATGGTGGCAGACACATTGAGCCAGAAAACGGTTAGCATGGGCAGTTTGACTTATTTGGGGGTATCCAAACGACCCTTGGCTAGGGAGATTCGGGCTCTAGAATCAAAGTTCATGCAGTTGGGCATTTCAGAACATGGTGTAGTGTTGGCCAGGATTGAGGTCAAACCCACCTTTATAGAGGATATCAAGGCCAAACAGTTTCAGGATGCGCAATTGAACAAATTCGGAACAAATTATTTTTTGGGGAGGCTCCGGACACCACATTTGATGCATGTGGGGTATTGAGTTTCAGAGGATGGATTTGTGTTCCTAGAGTTAATGATTTGGTTGAGAATATGTTGTTAGAAGATCATGGCTCGTGGTACTCAATTCATCCTGGCGTAACCAAAATATACCGAGACTTGAGGCAACTTTATTGGTGGCCTGTGATGGAAAGAGACATAGTTGATTTTGTGTCTAAGTGTCATAATTATCAGCAGGTTAAGTATAAGCACTAAAGGCCTGCAGGATTGCTTCAGAGAATGCCTATTTCCAAATGGAAATGGGAAAGGATAACCATGGATTTCGTGGTGGGTCTTCCTAAAACCTTGGGAAAGTATGACTCCATTTGGGTTATCGTGGACAGACTGACCAGGTTAGCTCATTTCTCCCCAGTCAGGGTGTATTACAATTCCTAGCAATTAGCTAAGATTTATGTCAAAGAGATAGTGAGATTGCACAGGGTGCCACTCTCTATTATTTCAGACAGAGGTACGCAATTTACTTCCAAGTTCTGGGACAAGTTGCACGAAGAGTTGGGCACTCAACTCACTTTCAGCACAGTTTTTCATCCTTAGAATAACGGTCAGTCGAAGAGGATGATTCAGATATTGGAGGACATGCTGAGAGCGTATGTAATCGACTTCGGGGGCTATTAGACTAGTTTCTACCGTTGTGTGAGTTCTCATACAACAACAATTATCATTCTAGTATCGAAATGGCACTATTCAAGGCACTCTATGGGAGAGGATATAGATCACTCATAGGGTGGTTTGAGGCAGGCGATATGAAACCTTTGGGCATTGACTTGGTAAATAAAGCGTAGGAAAAATTGAGGGGTATTCAAACCAAGTTGCTAGCAGCCCAAAGCAGGCAGAAAGAATATGCAGATCGTAAGGTAAGAGACATGACTATTTATATTGGTGAACAAGTGTTATTGGGTGTCACCAATGAAAGGGTTAATGCGATTCGGCAAGAAGGTCAAGCTTAGCCATTGGTATATCGGCCCATTCAAGGTTCTCGAGATTATAGGGCCAGTGGCTTACAAGTTAGCACTACCTACCCAGTTTGTCCAGAGTCCATCCAGGCTTCTATGTATCCATGCTGAAGCGATACCATGGGAATGGGGAGTACATTATTAAGTGGGATTCAGTCTTGTTAGACAAGGGCCTTCAGTACGAGGAGGAGCCAATTGTAATTCTTGATCGAGATGTCTGAAAGTTGAGGACAAAGAAGATCATGTCAGTAAAGGTTCAATGGAAGCATTGTATGGTTGAGGAAGCCACTTGGGAAATCAAAAAGTACATGTGGTACAAGTACTCTCACTTATTTGAGGATTCAGGTACTACTCTTTTCTCTCTTTTAGCTTATCTTTTTCTAGCTTGATTGTTCGGAGATAAACGATGGGTAAATTGGTATCTGTTGTAATGACCTGATCTATCATTATGTGTAAACTATTCATGCGAAGAAATGGGTTAGAAAAGTTTCGGGTTTGGGAGTTGGAAATTTTGAGTTAGGCTAGTCTGAGACTATTTCTGAGTGAGATATGATCTAGGGTAATCCGAGAAAGGATTGGGTAAAATGTCTAAGGTTGAGCTAGTTTTTCTATTATCTAAGACATTAAGGAGTCCATGGGACTTTTAAGAATTAATTTTTGGTAAGTAGAACTCCAAATATCAAAGTTAATAAGAAAGGGTTGGTTCGGAACGTCAGGATTTGAATTATGTTGTAAAATGGGCAATTTTGGGGGAATTTCTGAGGTTTTGTTCCATGTCAACTACTATAGCGGTTGATACTGCACCACGGTGAGGAATACTATAGCAGAGAAATTCTCGCTATAGTGAAAGTCAAGGCAGTCAATACCATCATAGCAAGCGGGTTCTGCTATGGTGGCATCGCTATAATGGAGTGGGGATCGCTAAAGCAAAATAAGTCACAGTTAATGCAGAAACTTTCCCAAAAATGTTCAAAATTATTCAAGAATGTTTTGTGGAAGGGAAGAGGCAATTTAAGCGACTCCAACTCGATTTTCCACCAAAAGTCATCGTAAAGGTAAGAATTTTACTTCCTTACTTTAGTACTTCGATTTCCGTACCTTAGAAACAATTGTTATGGGTTTGGGGAAGGTGTAACTTCACCTAAGAAGGTAGAATCCAGTGTAATGAGGATTCTAGCGCATAGAATTCTTGGGTCTTATTTATAATTGTTGTTTCATCATTAATCCGCCATAATTTGGTAAGTGTAACCATAAAAATGATAGTTCTAGGCGAATAAATAGTGGAAAAGCCCTGGGATGGGTGGAATGATCATGGTTTGACCTGGGAATTAGGATTTGGGTATAATCCAGGGATTATTAGGCCACATTGACTGATTGTAGTATATTGTGTAATTGTTTTAGACCAAGGGCAAGTGAAAGCTTCAGGAAACGGGAAGGCTCCGGTCCAGTAGAGCTTTCATGCTTATTTGAGGTAGGTGATGATTGTTGTTTTTCCCATATGCAATATGTGTACATGTTAACTGTTGCTTAGTATTGTATGATCATTGCATGGTTTAGGGAATGAAATTGTGAATGTCCAAATATATGGTTGTCAATCATCTGAAGAGAACTTGTCCTTGTTACTTGGTTTACAAGTGTGATTGTGTTCATTATTGTTGATTGTGGATTGTGTATGACATTCGATTGGCTTGGGTACCACACCTGGTACGGGATACATATCGGTTAGCTCATGTACCATGCCTGGTACATGTTATATTAATCAATTGGCTTGGGTACCACGCCTGGTACAGGTTCTATAATGGTTGGCTCGGGTACCACGCCTGGTACGAGTTTGTTTATACTTGTTTGATTGTATTCTGTGTTTGGTTCCATGAGTGAACCGGTTTGTATTCTTGAATTGCAATTGTTGCATAATGGTCAATGAGAGGCCGGGTGGTTGTACTTGAATGCGGGGTTGGTCCTACTGTAGACCAAGATTGTATGTTGAACACTTAGGTGTTGTCCTAGGGATAAAGTTTAAATGAGTCCTACAGTAGCAGAAAGTTGTATACTTTTGTTTGGACAAATATGTAATTAAGCTAAAATGGATTGACTTTTTGGTCCAAACAAAAAAAATTTACACATGTAAAGCAATTAAATACAACAGAATTAAACAACTAAAATAATAAAATACCAAAAATACCCCTCAATTAAAATGTAAGGAATGAAAATGTCCTTCCGATCAAAGGACGTGGATGACCAAGATCTTTTTGATCATCCAACATGCGCACACTTATTAAAAAGAATTAACAACTTAAAATATTTTTATATAAATTTCATTGATCTAAATAAAATAATGTATCCATATCTAAAAAAATATAATAATTATTGTGATTTATAATACTTTTAATAAAAAAAATTATTGTGATTTATAATACTTTTAATATAATTTTTAAATATATAATAAGTTATTAATTATTGTGATTTACAATTATCCTATATAAAAAGTCAGAGTTGGGCAGCTGAAGCAGGCTGCTCATGGAAGACATGCTTGCTTCGGCAGGCCCTGCTTCAAATTTTTTTATACTCTTCACGTTTTAATTTATTTATCTTACGTTAAAAACCAATTTTTTTATAAGATTTCTAGATATTTAAGCTGCAAATTATTGCGATTTATAATAGTTTTTACGTAATTTTTACATAATATATGTTACCCTTTTTATTTTAATTTATGTGATGTAGATGAAATTTTGAGAGTCAATCTCATTTTTTATTTTTCTTAGATATTTTAAGTTATTAATTATAATTATTGTGATTTATAATACTTTTTACGTAATTTCTAAATATATAAATTATTGAAAATTTCTTTTTAATAATTTAGTAACAAAATGACCAAACTACCCTTAAATACAATTTTAATAACAAATGAAAATGGAGAAAGTAGTAAAAGTTTGAATTTGGCGCAAAAGACCACAAAAGAAGGAATTTTGTACTTACTAATATGACCTAGTAGATATAATATTTACACTAATATCAATGACATTTAACATAATTATCACGACCCAACTACCGGATCGCGCAGACACCTACTCTAAGTACCTAGATAGGAGAACCCTTACCACTCGATCCAATAGGTAATGCGGAAATCAAAGTAAAATATAAGAAAATAACCTTTTTAATACTGGAAAACATTACAACTTTAGTACAATGAAATCCTTTACAAAACTGAATACAATCCCTCTCTAGGAACTAGTCTAAACAGGTACAAGAGCTCTATAAAAAAGGTACAAAATACGAAAAGCAGACAAAGCTTCCATCATGAAAACGAAGAGTAGAAGCTGTTGAAGATCACCATCGTCCTGTACCTAAGAAATATCACTATCCTGCAATCATACTATACCCAAAAGGTATAGCAAGAGTAGTACTGATAGGCATCATCGGTCGACCCGAATCCACCGCATACCATCATATAAAAATCAAGAGAAGATATGCAATATAAGTTACAAAAAGTCCAGTCCTTCATCATCCACCTTTACTACCATGATACAACCGCTAGGAACCTATATGTTCTGTCCCAAGCCTTACTACCCTGCTCCGCTGCCAACTCCACCAATTTGGAGGCTCTCTACCATTCCTCCCCCCTGGTCGATACCTAACACTAGGACCTCCCAATTCACACTTAACACTAAGACTTCCCAAGTCACACTTAATATTAAGACTTCCCAAGTCACACTTAACACTAAGACTTCCCAAATTGCACCATCTCGCTACTCTGACAACTAAGTCCAAACCCGGACTACCGTCCCTTGCTTAAGTCAACCACTCTGACTCTACAACCAGAAGTATGCCCAACTACACCATAAATAGACTACATATATTATGTTACCCATTTACAAGTACCTGGACTGCCCAATGGACTCCTAGGACAATACCTACAGTATTCAACATGCAATTTCGGTCTACACAAAGACCAACCCCACAATTAAGTGCAACCACCCGGCCACTCATGGGCCTATATACTATAATCACAATTCAAGAAATAACCCGGTCCACTCATGGAACCAAACACACAACACAATCAAACAAGTATAAATAAACCCGTACCAGGCTAGGTACACGAGTCAACCATATAGAACTTGTACCAAGCGTAGTACCCGAGCCAACCGAAATATGTTTCCCGTATGAGGCATGGTGCCCGAGCCAACCATTATGTATTTTGTATCAGACGTGGTACCTGAGCTAACTGAATATCACACATAATCCAACAATCAACAATAATGAACACAATTACACTTGTAAACCAACAAGCCACAAATACAAGTTCATCTCACATGATTAACAACTGGATATTTAGACATTCATAATTCCATTCCCTAAACCATGAAATGAATATACAATACTAAGCAGCAACTATCACGTACACATATTGCAAATGAGAAAACAACAACCATCACTTACTCGACAAACCTGGTCCATAACCCCAACCTTGATAACTTGTCCGAAGACTAATTTCCAGTCCCTCCTCTAGGCACATATAGTCATTTACATCAATTTTGGACCCCTTCCTTGAAGGTAAGCACATGTTAGGGGATCACCCTCTAACATTAAAGACTTCAGACCCTTCTTATTCATCCATTTCCCTCAATTGAAATATCCTCGAGAACCCGCCACAACCTAGCAATGTATTCACTCACAACATTAACAGTTCCCTGAACCTACCCAACAATCTAGTTTCCCTCGAATTAGGATCACGCATAAATGATAACACAAGAATTAGGTCACATTCCCACAACACTATCATTTTCTCGTTAGTCAAACAACCCAAACAATACATTATCCCTCCAGACTCTATGCCCGAAGGACTAGGAATGAATTCTCTCATCATTATACAACAATAATACGTAATAAAATGCAGGTCTATAACTACTCAGTTAAGATCAGTTGTAAAGGTCTGAACGCGAACTTCTGACTCTGTGAGAGCATTTTCTGAAGGAAACCGGGTCTGGAATCCCTTGTTTCACACTCTTCTAGTAGAAATCCCTCCTCACCAGGACTCTCAAGCCTTGGAGCAGCCAATGAGGGTTTTTGGAGCAACCCTCGTCTGTTTTTCAACTGAGAAGGAAAAGTCTAAAATAATTCACGTTTTTTAGTTATTGTCTCTATCATACCGCTATAGTGGTCAGCTGCTCACTACAAGGGTGGCGCTATAGCAGTAAAATTCTCGCTATAACGGGATGACGTGAGCCTGAATGAATTTTAAAATCTAAAATTTCCATCATGTCATCCCTACTTAAATCAAAATGTAATTTAATCATTCCTAAAATCTGCGATAAGGTAATTTTTAGAATAACGAAAGGACATGTCATTACAACAGATACTCATTTAACAATCGTTCATCTTCGAACGATCTGTAAATAGATAGGAAGAAATAAACTAATCTAGAAATCCCATAGGCCCACCTGGATCGCGTAATTATGATCCTACGTGAAACATAAAAACTTCTCCCTATTTAGTCGTACTCGATTCAATTAGAAATAATTTAATCCCGCTTTGTCAAGAAAATCCTTCCTTTGAGCTACATAGGAAAACTTTAGAGTAACCTTCCCCGAGTGCCCAAGAAATTTAGGGCCTCGTGGAATATCGGAGCGAAAGAATATTCGACTGATCAGAAAGGAACTTTTTCGCTCCTATAATGGCCTGTCATTCTGCTATAGCACAAATTATACTGCCATAGTGGTACCGCTATAGCGAGAGGCCTACCGCTATAGCGGTTGACAACAGTTAAAAGAGGTGAGAAAATAGGTTTCACGCCCATTCCCCCCCCCCCCCCATTTTCATCCAAAAACACTTCTCTCCTCTCGATCACTCCGCTCCCATCATCAAAAAATCAAGGTAACAATCATACCTACTTACTTCCTTGCTTTCTTGCACAAATATAGATAGTTTTTATGGTAGAAATGGGTAGATAGAGTAGATATTGTTGTTGGATTTTGAATTAAAAAAATTAGTTTGATTTTGGTTCGAATTTCTGGAGCATGGTTGCTTTTCTTACGTTTATAATGCTTCCACAACATTCTGAGCATAAGAATTATATGATTTTTGGCCCAAAATGGGTTCAAAATGATGGGGAAGATGAAGGGTTGTTCTTGAAGAAAAGTGGTGATTTGAGCAAATTTTAGAGGTTATGATGCCCAAATTTTTGCATAAAATAGTAATAGGAGGAATACTGAGCTGGACTTGGAATGTTAAAAATGAAGATTTGGGTCAAGAGGCGTTATTGTTGTACCTCTTGAATTTATGAGATGATGAAGACCGCTATAATAGAACCCAACAACTACAACGGTCCTGCTATAGTAAGGAAATTCCTGCTATAGCGGTACCGCAGTAATGAAAGACCTTCCTCTATAGCGGGAGTCCACATACCGTAGCCTCTCAGGCATTGCCAAGAGTTGGTCTTTCTTTTTCGAATGATATTTCCTTGCACTTCTAAAAGTTCTAAACCCACTCTTGCTGCATCACAAGTTTGACTTACTCAATGGATACCAACCAAGAACACATCCCTCCCAATGAGAGGTTCCCCGATGATGCTAATCAGGAGAGGTTTCGGGACTATCGATGGATAGGTATTTGTTATGAAAGAGCCTTCTATATGAGGGGTTATTCTATCTCAGGCTTCAAGAGTTTGGTTGGGGTCCATTGGTGTTGACTCCCTCTCTTGGGTGCTCAGGCTGGGTGAGAGAGTTCTATGCCATCCTCTCTACAGTACGTTGGGATGACCCCAACACCACTATCCGCCTCCGAGGGGTGGATGTTCCCGTGGATGCTCGGATAGTCAATGAGGTGCTAAGAGTGCCTCATGTTTTAAATGAGATGTACGAAGCCAAGCTTTGAGAGTGGGACATGACATGGCTGAGGGATGCTCTGGTGGAGGAGGAGTTCAGGGATCAAGTCTACTGGCCCACTACTGAGGGCGTCACGAGTACTTATTTCTCAGCAGATGCTAGAAGGTGGCTGAACTTAGTGTCCCAAAGGATCCATCCATCAGGCAATACTACCGATGTGACCTTTCCTCGAGCCTTGGTGGTGGCTTTTTCCATGCAGGGTATCCAGCTTAATGTGGGGGAACAGATTGTATCTGAGTGGAAGGACTTCTAAATAGGGTCCTAAGAAGGACCCCTTCTTTTTGGATCTGGTGTCTGAGTTATGCAGGCGGTTTGTGGTGCCTAAGGATGATACTGACAGGGAGGTAGATATGGATTCCCCCTTCAACCCTGTTCGGATGAAGGTGATTACCTCTACGGGGAAGAAGAAGAAGGTGAATGAAGCGGGGAGCAGCCAGGCTGCCGAGGGTGCTGATGATGATGGCAATGATCCTGCCCCTCTTTCCCAGTCCCAGCCTCTGATTCCTAGCAGCCAACTCGAGGACGACTTAGCCGCGATCAGGAAGTTCATGGAGGGTACCACTGTCTAAGCTACAACCCTGCCTCCCTCCGCTTAGGACTTTGCAGCACTCCGCAGGGAGTTGGATAAGGAGAAGAAGAAGAAGAGACGCTCTCAGGACCGCATGCTTGCTCGGATGTGGTAGACTATTAAGGTCATGTTCCCTTGTGCTTCCCCATCTAGAGCCGGAGGACCTGTAAGAGTTTCCCTTTTTGAGTGAGACCGAGGCTGAGGACCCCGCCCCTGATGGTGATGAGGCATCCGGCTAGCACCTCCTTCCCTCTTTATTATATTAGCTCTACTGTTCTTTGGTTTTTTTCCCGTTTGGGGCATGTACTAGACGATGTTCCCCTTTCCTTTATCCTTTTATTTCAAGCACGTGGATGCTAGTTTCTAAACTGTATTGGCCTTATATGCATACTATATTAGCTTTATTAGCAATTTCCTTGTTTTACATAGCAGTTTGTAGCTTAACTATCATTTTTAGACGCCTCGGAAATGAAAAACAAAATAGGGGAACACAGGGCAGGGGTTCTATCCCGCCCTTTCCGCTATAGCGGTTGACACACCGCTACAACGGTACTACTATGGTTGAGAAATTCCCACTGAAGAGGGATCGTTGTAGCGGTACAATCTCGCTATGGCGACCCCGACAACAGTAGCCCAGAAAATTAAATTTTTCCTGCAAAGTTCATTCCTTCTCCATTCCCGGTTATCAATGTTACCCCCTTAAACCATGCCATGGTTTTAACATAACTCCAAGACCATCCCCAGCAATGCATAATTCAGAAATTAGCACCACATTACTGCAAAAATAACCGGATGAAGTCAACGATATTCTAAGTTAAAAGCTTTAAAACAGGCAAATGGTCATAATGACCAAACGAACGGCTAGGACACCGAACCACCAGTTCTAGCAAGCCATAAATGATTTGGGGTCGCTACAAGAAGGCTCTAGCAGTACGAAGAAGGCGTAAATGCAAAAATGACCGGAAGGGTCATTACAGTTATAATAAGAAAACATTTATGAAACACACTAGAAATAGTTTACAACACATTCCCACTATCGTACACGGCTAGCCCCTTCCTCCCCATGATTCCCAACCAATCCCGACTGTCTTGAAATCGGAGCTTCCCTACAGTCATAAATATTGTTCCCTTACCATCTGCGCCAATGGTAAGTCCATACCTGAATTGTAATACGACATTTTCAATTAATTCACACAGCAATTTATCACTATAACAATTCACACAAAATCAAGCTATGACTCCTCTTGGACCAAAAATGTTCACAGTACGGCAAGCAAAATTTTCACACCGCATAAATGCAGTCATACAGGTAATGAAATGCAGTAAATATTCAAGCTTCAACTCCAGCATACATCAAGTCACATCTATTACTCTCTATTCGCCTCATGTATTAAATGTTAGTCGATCATCCATGCCTTACCACAACCTCTAAAGCCAGATACCAATTGGAACCTTTCTGGTTCCAACTTTGCTTGCTTGTCTCATTTCAGCCGGAGGCAACCGACACCCTCCGACCTTATTAAGATACCAATTTGAATCAAGAGGTACCAGTTGGACTCAACCCATACCAGCAAGCAACAGACCGCACGAAAGGAATGAAAGAAGGAAGATAATTTCCTAGAATGCTTCATAGCTTCCCGAAGATTAGATGTGGACGTCAGCATACCAATCCACAAGACTCTCTTCCTAAGTCACACTTAACACTAAGACTTCCCAAGTCACACTTAACACTAAGTCTTCCCAAATCGCACCATCTCGCCACTCTGACAACTAAGTCCAAACCCGGACTACCGTCCCTTGCACAAGTCAAACACTCTGACTCTACAACCAGAAGTATACCCAACTACACCATAAATAGACCACATATATTATGATACCCATTTACAAGTACCCGGACTGCCCAATGGATTCCTAGGACAACACCTACAATATTCAACATGCAATCCTGGTCTACACAAGGACCAACCCCACAATTAAGTGCAACCACCCGGCTACTCAAGGGTCAATATACAACAATCACAATTAAAGAAATAACCCGGTCCAATCATGGAGCCAAACACAGAATACAATCAAACAAGTATAAATAAACCAGTACCCGGCGTGGTACCTGAGTCAACCATATAGAACCTGTACCAGGCGTAGTATCCGAGACAATCGATATATATATCCCGTACGAGGCATGGTACCTGAGCCAACCATTATGTATCCCATATAATTTTTCAACCTTGAAGCGTATGAAAGGAACTCAAATTCTTTGCCAAGAAATCCCAAGCTTTTCTCAAGCCTTCCAGAGTTCTCTTAGCTATGAAAACATTACCCAAAAAAGAGGAAATGTGAGGGTATTTATAGGTGGAAAATGGTGATTTTTGGAGGTTGTTCACCCATGTGGGATAGCTGGGATTTAGGGATTTTTTAGGGAAATCACTAGTGGATTTGAAATTCGAATTGGGGATAAGGTTTGCCAGCAAAAGAATTGTACAAAATTGTACAAATTTTCCACAAACTTCGCGGATGAACGCCACCTGGAGATCTAGGATCTTCATGATTCTTGACAGCTCAGAATTGTGAATAGATGGAGGATTTGACGGAGGATGGACATGAGTTGAACGATTTGGGCATCATTTGTTGGTGCTATTGGTTGTCGTTTGAGGGAGTTTGACGGAGGAGTGAGCTGGGTTCGTTTGTTTTATTCGTCCTTTAGAGAAGAGACGAGGAGAAAAAGTATCGATAAGGGGCGTTTGGTTATTTGTTGGAAAGAGTGAAGGAGAAAGAGTATAAGGGAAGTGGGAATTGGGCTGGACCGGGTCAAATGGAAATTGGGCTGAGGCGGATTTTTAATTTTGGCCCAAAAAGTGGCTGAAAATAAAGGAAAGGTGAGGGGTGATTTTATTTAAGATCAGGCCACATTTGCAAAATGTGGTCATTTCCTAATTTGGTAGATAGCCTAAATTAAAATGAATTGATAAGATTCAGCCATAATTAAAATAATTCAAGGGATTTAGGCTAAAATTGGAATAGACAAACTTATCCAAATTGAATATTTGAGCTTCTTTAATTTAAACAAAGCGAAGTAATTATTCTATTTAAATCATATTTTTTCATTTAAAATTACGAAATTGATCATTCAATTAATCTCCAATTTTAAATTAATTTTGAGGAAAATTGAGCATTTTAATTTAAATAGGATTTTCACATGAAATTTCTTTCCAAAATAATTTCTTAAGTAAACCTATATAATTCCATATAATTAAATACATAAAGTATAGATTCTTACTTAAAAACTATTATAAAAAAATAATTTGGAAAATATTTTACTTCTTACAAAATAATTATTTCAAAATCGTTTAAAATTGAAAAGGCTCAAGATTATTTTGTAACGTGGAGGGTAAAAATTGGGTGTCGACAATTGCCTCTCCCTTTGGGTAGGGTGGATGTAAGGAACCCTGGGCAAAGGGAATTGACGTTTCTAATTTTATCCGACCACAGATTCATCTTCATAAAGCGGTTGGTTTTTAGCATGAATTTCAAGGAATTATGGCCGAACCCCAGTATCAGGTTTCCTATATATCTCGAGTTACATGAGAGTTCAGGCCACTTGTAGTTCAAGACGCTTGATTTTACGCATGATTTCAAAGAAATTCAATAACTATTCCAACTTCAGATCAATGAGAGACTGGAATGCTTGGGAGTAAGAGGATTGGGGGGTTTGGAATACAACCGAGATTTCAACATAGAGCCCACCTACATATCCCCAGACTCAGGGAATCAGGTTGCTTGTAGTTCGACTCAAATGGTGGAAAAGGCAATCTTTATGTCAAGATAACCTTTGGCTCGGGATGAGTGACAAATAATTGAGTTATGGAAAAGCGGTTTGCAACCTCTTAACCATGAATGTGGTGAACTTCACACCCATAGGTAAGATTTTACTTGGACATAATTTCCAAAGCTCGAGGTGTATTATCACCCAGATTTGAAAAGAAGGAATATTGCTTCTAGTGTGAGTTCAGAAAGTACTCTGGATGTGAAACTAAGACCCAACAATAGGAAATGCCCACATGCCTTCTGATAGGGGTGTGGTTTGATGGTGGTGAAAGTCGTTCCTCAGCTCACGTCCAAAGAGTTTGATATTCCTCTTCAGACTATATCCTAGTTCGCTGCTAAAAAAACGTTTCACGTTGTGATGCGTCCTTTTTTGGTGTAGTCCGCATCTGTGGTTTTGCTTTGAGAATTTCATCCTTCTCGGATGCACTCGACAACATCTCAAAATAAAATTGTTAGTAGTAACATAATTCCATTTGAACAGGTAGTTTTTTTGCCATACCTCATCCTAGGATTATGTTTGAACCCCGTGTCGTGCTGTCCTTTTGACACATTTCATACCTGTCATTATAGTTTCAGATTTTTATCCTCTCGGATGTTCTCGACAATATTTTGAAATAAGATTGTTAGTAGTAAAGTAGCTCAATAAAGAGATATAACTTTGTACCTAATTTTTGAATAGCTGATTTCTGAAGAAGATGTCATTCTTTCTTGTCCCTGTCTTAGGAAATAATAATTTTCATGACAAATAGACATGATAGACTTTGTAGCTATGGGATAGGATTGCCTTTGTGGCTATTGGACGTGGCGATCTTTAAATATGATGACCTTCGTAGTCGTTGCGATGTAACGATCCTCGTAACCATTTATAGCAACTTGGCAGTGTTGTTCTTGATGTGTATTTCCGTGTTGTGACTTAAATATTTTGCGCATTTCCGTTGTTGTGGCTTAGAAGTGCCATGATTTGTGCATTCCCATTGCTGCAACTTAAAAGTGCCATAATTTGCACATTCCCGTTCCTGCGACTTACAAGTGTTGATCCGCGCATTCCCGTTGTTGTGACTTACAAGTGTTGATTTGCGCATTCCCGTTGTTGTGACTTACAAGTGTTGATAATCCAATAGTAACAAGGTGGATGGATCGATAATAGGCATCTCATAGTGACAGAGTTAACCTAATGGTCACTTTTTAGGGTGAACGACCCAAAGTAACAAAGTAAGTATCATATTGCCGAACATATAAATATACCAAGCGAGGTGGACGTCTCCACGTGAATATGTCACTTATAGGATGGACGACCCAACACAAGTTTAAGTATAATCCCTCGAATGCGCAAGCAAACATATAGACCATTTATGGGGGTTAACCCAAACACAATTGCAAGTATAAGCCCTCGAGTGGGCAAACTAATAAAGAGACCATTTATGGGGAGTCGACCCAATATCAAAGTGTGACCTTCGTGGCCATTTGTAGCAACTTTGTGATAATAGACATAACAACCCTCACGGCTGTCAGACATGATTGCCTTCGTGGCAATGGAGCGTGATGATTCTTTGAATGCGATGACTTTCTTGGCCGTAGAATACGATGGTCTTCGTAACCGCTTATAGTAGTTTTTGATATGATATCCCTCTCAGATATTGGTGATAATCCTTTGCGTATGACTTTGAATAAATCTTGCGCATCTTTTGTATCAACACGACTTATAGATATTCCTTGAATCATCAAACTTAAGGTAATCTTGCACATCATCTGACTTTGGATAGAGGTGACTTATAGATGTTCCTTGAATTATTAGCTTTCAAGTAATCTTGCACATCATCTGACTTTGGATAGAGGCGGCTTACAAATGTCCTTCGCATTGTTAGTTTTTGGGTAATCCTGCACTTATATTAATTTTAGATGTACCGCGACTTACAGATTTTCCTTGAATTGTTAGCCTTCGGGTATTCCTGCACATAATCAACTTGGATATGACGCGGCTTATAGATAACCCTTGGACTATCAATTTTCAGTAGTCTTGCACTTTTATCCAATTTTGGATATTATTGCGACTTACAAATTACCTTTGAACTACCAACTCTTAGGCGACCTTGCACAATACTATTTGGTTTTGAATATCATTGTGTCTTACAAATAACTCTTGGGCTGTACAATCTTAGCCAATCTTGCATACTATCCGGTTTTAGACATAGTTGTGGCTTACAGACGACCTTTGGCCTACCAACTTTAGGGAAATCTAGTTCATCATTCAATTTTGGATAGTGTCTTATAGACTTTTCTTGGACGATATATTTCTTTAATCCTGGCGGCAAACATCATTCGATCTTGTAACTGCATATGCATTCTTATTGCTATCGCTCGAACACTTTGCACATTCCCATTGTTGTGGCTTACAAGTGTAATGCGCATTCCCGTTGCTGTGACTTAGACACCTTGTGTATTCCCGTTGCTACGACTTGGATACTCTGCACATTATCGTTGTTATGGATTACAAGTGTAATGCGCATTTCTGTTGCTGCGACTTGAACACTCTGCACATTCCTATTGTTATGGCTTACAAGTGTAATGCACATTCCCATTGTTACGACTTGAACACTCTGCACATTCCCATTATTTCGAATTACAAGTGTAATGCACATTCCCATTATTTTGGATTACAAGTGTAATGCACATTCCCGTTGCTGTGATTTAGACACTTTGCACATTTTTGTTGTTATGGCTTACAAGTGTAATACACATTCTCATTGCTGCGACTTAGACACCTTGCGCATTCCCGTTGCTGCGACTTGAATACTCTGCACATTCCCATTGTTGTGGCTTATAAGTGTAATGCGCACTCCCATTATTGTGACTTCAACATTCTGCACATTCCCATTATTGTGGCTTACAAGTGTAATACGCATTCCCGTTGCTACAATTTGAACATTTTACACATTCCCATTGTTGTGGCTTACAAGTGTTAGGAAGATAAGATAAAGCCCATGAGAAGGTTTGCAGATGATGGTCCTTGTGATGAACATAAACATATGAATGACTTTTCACGGTAATTGTCAGAAAATATCATCTTTAGCTTTTGTTTTATCATGTTGACTCCTTTGTGTGTACCTGCACTTCAAGGCAAATGATTAGTAGACGCAGTGTCACTTTTACTAGGGATCACAGTCAAATTTAAGAAAAGAAAGCCTTCATAATGTTAATCAAAATAATTTTATTTGCAAGTGTAACGACCTATTCCAGCGTTACTGAAAATATCTGCAATCAAGGCAAGTGCCTCTCATTCTTAATAAGAGTTAGGATTAATTCTTTAGTATGAGAGTACATTTAGTATGTACTAAGGTCATACAAAACTCCTAGCACAAAGTTAAGTTGAAAGCTTCCTTATGGATTTAGTTTCGGGCTAAGTTCAAACTCGGGTCAACTTCAAAGGTGCATTCCTCCTAGAATATAAGGATTTAGGGGTCCCAATACCCACCAAATTAAAGAACTCTGAGTCCTCTTTCTAACGCCACTGACCATTCATTAATCCGCTTCCCGAGTAAAAAGTAATGACTATTTTACTGAAGACTATCCATGCTAAAAAGTTGAGTCTGCCGTAGCGGGATTTAGATCGCTATAGCGGTATCGCCATAGCGGTTGGCCGTCCGCTATAGCAGAATGACGGAACTAGAAAGCCTAGAAATGCGTTTTATAATCCCATTCTCCCTTTTTTAGTCAAAAGCACACGAGGATTGCTCCAAAAACCCTTCTAGGCTACTCCAAAGCCTGGGAGCCATGGGGAGAAGGGATTTCAGCTAAAGGAATGCAAAACCATAGATTCGGGCCTATAGAATCATCAGGAAATGTCTTCACGAAGCCATAAAGGGCATAGAATAGCTGCTCGGCATCCAGGTAGGCTAGGATTTCTTCCAAAGAGTAGATTAACCGCTTTTATTTTCTTATTATTTTGTAGAATGAAAGGGAGAATCCAGGGTTAGGCCTTCGGGCATGAAGTTTGGAGGAAATTGTTGATTTATTGGATTAGTTGGAAATGGTAGAATGGGGATAGTGTGTTTTGATATTCTAGGCATTGCTTCATTCATGTGATTTTGCTAATAAATGCGGGAATTAGAATTTTGGAAGGTTTGGGGAACCAGAAAAGTGTTAGTAATTAACTAATGTGCAAGGAATGGAAGTTTCGAAAACTAATTAGTATAATTAGGATATTCGGTGGCTGTGTTCTAAGGCTGGGAAAGGTTTTTCCAGGTTGTATTTGGTCCTAGGAAGAGGGTCAGGAATAAATGTAATTAATTGCATGTTTAAAGGGGAGAACTAGGGTTAGTCTTCAGACGAGATTTATAAGTTTATAGTGTACCCAGAATGGGGTAGCTGATGGTTTGATTCTTGTATACTTGTATGTTTGTGTACACTTATCTAAGTATTTGTACGAGATGAATTGCTTAGGGGATGATTAGGAATGTCTAATAGTCCTGTTTAAAAGTCTGGTGAAATAAACCTGGTATATTTGCTTGTGGGTTTACAAGTGTTATTTGTTCATTGTTTGTGACTGTGTATTTTTGTTCGACATTCAATTGGCTCAGGTACCATGCCTGGTACAGGAATTACTAATGGTTTGCTCAGGTACCACACCTGGTATAGGTATAACAAATGGTTGGTTCGGGTACCATGCTTGGTACGGGATACTAACGGTTGGCTCGGGTACCACGCCTGGTACATGATACTAATGGTTAGCTTGGGTACCACACTTGGTACGGGTTTACTTTACTGCATTGTTGCATTAATTTGGTTGCATTATTGTATTGATATTGGTTGCATTGTTGTGTCTGGTATTGGTTCCATGAGTGGACCGGGTTGTGTCATTAAATTGTGATAATTGCTTATGGTCCGTGAGAGGCCAGGAATTCTGTTATATCTGGTTAAGGTGGACTCAGTGTAGACCGAGTCATTATGTTGGTTATTAGTTGGTCTTGGTGTAGACCCGGTTATTATGTTGGTTATTAGTTTGATCTTGGTGTACACCGGGTTATTATGTTGGTTATTAGTTTGGTCTTGGTGTAGACCGGGTTATTATGTTGGTTATTAGTTTGGTCTTGGTGTAGACGGGGTTATTATGTTAGTTATTAGTTGGTCTTGGTGTAGACCAAGTTATTATGTTGGTTATTAGTTTGGTCTTGGTGTAGACCGGGTTATTATGTTGGTTATTAGTTTGGTCTTGTTGTAGACTGGGTTATTATGTTGGTTATTAGTTGGTCTTGGTGTAGATCAGGTTTGTCATGTTAACACCTAGATGTGTCAGGGGGATCCGGGTGGGTCCGGACTATTTAAAAGAGGTTATGTGCTTAAAAATTGATGTCATTAAGTGTACTAATGGCGATCATGAATTATCGTGGTTAATAAGCTAAGGGTGGGTCTTGGTGTAGACCGGGGTAGTCTGTTGAACACTTAGGTGTGGATGGAGGATCCTTGGAGGGTCCAGGTTATGTGATCTAAGAAGGCATTTAGATGTAGCTTTATGGTGGTCATTGAAGATGTCAATAATTGTTAGGTGAATTGCATGTGGTTGGTAAATATAGAGGAAGACTGAGAGTTTGGGTGTGGTTATTGGTTAATATAACCAGGTGGTAAAGCTGTCCTAGAGGTCCTGGAAAGTCTGGACAATGGTAGGTAATACTTTGGGTATAAGTGGTTTGGATAGGCAGTTGGCCGAATTTAGTCTGGATATTTAGTCAAGGTAGTTGACTGGGGTAAAGGTTAAAGGTGACTTGGGAAGTCTGAGTGACAAGGCGACCTTGAGAAGTCTAGTTATAAGTGAGACTTGGGAAGTCCTAGATGTCAGGGTCAAAGCTAGGGTGGTGGAGTTGGCAGTGAAAGGTTAGGAAGGTCGGTTCCGAAATAGGGGATTGATAAAAGTGATGTTGAAAGGGGTGAATAATTTACCTTGTTCATTTTATCTTGATTTTTATATGATGGTAGGAGTGAATTTGGGTCAGCCGATGATGCCTACCAATACGTGTGTTTGTGCTGATTCTACTTTTGCTATCCCTTTTTGGGTATAGTCTGGTTGCAGGGTTGGTGATGTTTCATAGGTTCAAGATTGCGGTGATCTTCCAGCAGCTCCTACTTCCTTCTATGGTGGGAGTTGTGTCCATCTTACGTTATAAGCTCATCTTTTAGAAGCTCTTGTACCTGCTTAGACTAGGTTCTGGGGAGGTTGTGTTATATTGTCAGTAAATTTCCGCAAGTTCTAAAGGTTTTTATTTTTTGAAAGTTGTTGTATAAAGATTTTCTAAATATTTGTAAAAGGATTTCCCATGTATAAAAGGGACTTATTTAATGGTTTATTTTCTTTTTCCGCATTGCCTATTGGTTTGGGTGGTAAGTGTTCTCCTATTTATGTGGATTAGAGTAGGTGCCCGCACGGCCCGGTAGTTGGGTCGTGACAAATGGTATCAGATCCCAGGTTACCATTCTCCCAGTACAAGAGCAAAATGTCGAATAGAGTCCCGCGAATTGGTGTGTTGATGTCCACGTCTAATTTTAGGGAAGCTATGAAGCATTCTTGGAAACATTTCTCTTCTTTCATTCTTTTTCATGCGGGTTCGTTACTTGCTTGTATGGGTTGAGTCCAATTGATGTCTCCCGATTTCAATTGGTATCTCAACAAGGTGAACGATGTCATTGGACTTCGGGTAGGATAAACAATCAAGAAGGATTGGAACCGGGAAGCTTCCAATTGGTATCTGGCCCGAGAGGATGTGGTAAGGCATGGATGATTGGCTAAGGGTCATCCATGGGATAGATATAAAATAGTTGTTGTGGTGTGAATTTTTTGTAGCTTGAAACTGAAGTGTTTGTGTATTACGATGCTGGCATGATTTACTGATTCGTATATGATTATTGCCTGGTTATGAAATTATGAGTCTTAAGGAAATGGTAATTGATTCTTGGAATGATTGAGTATGATTAGGTGTTGGGTGTGCTTGGAGTTAGAATTACATGTAAAGTTTTCAAGAAAAGGGCTCATCATTGGTTAAGATGGTGAGAGAAATGATTATGACTGTAGGGAAACTTCAGTTTCAGGACAGTCGAGACTTGGTTGGGAACCAAGGGAACCAGGGGGTTATTCGTGCTTGATAGCAGAAGTGTATTGTTAAGAATAATTTCTTGCGTAATCCTCTTGTTGATTTGTGATAATTGATGATAAGTTTTAGTCAGTGTAGTGCCGGGAATGGTCTTGAGGGTTGTTTAAGACCATGGCAGGATTAACGGGATTAAACAAAGTTAACAGGGAAGGAGAATGAGAGAAATATTTTTCAGAGAATGGTAAATTTTCTGGGCTACTAACTTTGGGGGTTGCCATAGCAGTGTGCAAGTCGCTATAGCGGGATGGGCAGGGCATAATCCCTGTCCTGTTTTTTCTTGTTCTGTCTTTAATTCCCGGGTCATTTTAAATTACTATTTGAGTTGCGAGCTATTGCAGGAATTATTTAGCATCCATGCGCAATAAGAGGAAAGGGTAGATATGATAGCCCATGGTATTGGTGAAATTTTGATTTACCACTGGTGGGAATAGTCACCTATGCAGGATTTGGCAAAATGACCCGTAATTGACTAAGTAATGTTGGACATTACTCATAGGCTTATGTCATGAGGGTGATTTGGCTTGTTTATTATTGATGATCCTTAGTGGTAGGGTCAGTTGAGGGAGTAGGGTTATTTAATGGAGTCTTGAAACATTGTTATCCCTCTGGTCGATTATGATAATACTGATATTACTGCTCATTGAGTGGTAAGGGTGTGTTAGCCATAGCATTGGTTAGGGTGTAAGTTCCCGGGTAGAATTCCCCCCTAAGACGAGAGTTGACAAAAACCTCAAGTTAGGATGAGTTCCAATGAAATTTTCACTGTTGTGTGGTTTAGAGATACGTGGTATCTCGGGGAATAGTGTTGAAAGGGTAAGATGATTCTAGGATATGTGAGGGGTTTAGTACCTGAAGGAAGCTTCCAGAATAGAGTTTGGGTTAGAAAACTTCCGATTGAGGAGTTAAAAATCTCGGGCAAGGCTAGTCTCGGATGAATTCTG
Organism: Jaltomata sinuosa; assembly: GCA_003996215.1. Lineage (NCBI taxonomy): Eukaryota > Viridiplantae > Streptophyta > Magnoliopsida > Solanales > Solanaceae > Jaltomata > Jaltomata sinuosa. The sequence goes on along the minus strand of QJPP01003631.1, from coordinate 146,477 downwards.
AGCAAGGTAAGGTCTAGGGAAATCTGAGTGCGGATTGGAGGTTATATCTTGGGTTGAGATAGTTTTTCTGTTAGCCAAGATCTTAAAGAGTCCGGGGGACTTTTCAGAATTAAATTCGGGTAAGTAAAACTCTCGGTATGTGGGTTGACGTGAAGGGGTTATTCCAGGACGTCAAGAAATTAAGTGTGTTGTAAAATAGGCACTTTTGGGGAACTTCACAATATATTTTCCCGTGTCAACCGCTATAGCGGTTGACACATCGCTATTGCGACCTCTGCTATAGCGGAGAAATTACCGCTATAGCGAAAGTCAATGACGGTCAGCACCATAGCGTGGGAATTAAGTTTTGATCCATAATGTTTGAAATTCTTTCACTCCGGTATTTCAATGAGGCCCCATATTTCTTGGGCACTTGAGGAGGATTAACCTAACTGGTCTCGTATAGCTCGAAGGAAGAAATTCCTTGACAGAGCAAAATCAAATTTAATTTTGATTGAACTGGGGTACACTCGGGGAATTTGAGAGTTTGGTTGTTCGAGTAAGGCTATTTCTATGCTATCATATAGAGCGTTAAGGTTCTAAGGGCTGGTTCATTCTTTTCCTTCTGCCTTAGAGATCGTTCAGGGATAAACGATGGGTAAATTGGTATCTATTGTAACGACCTGTTCCGTCGTTACTGAAAATATCTGCGATCAAGGCAGGTGCCTATCATTCGTAATAAGATTTAGGATTAATTCTTTAGTATGAGAGTACATTTGGCATGCACTAAGGTCATACAATACTCCTAGAACAAAGTTAAGTTGAAAGCTTCCTTACCGATTTAGATTCGTGCTAAGTTCAAACTAGGGTCAACTTCAAACGTGCATTCCTCCTAAAATAAAAGAAGTTAGGCGTCCCAATACCCACAAAATTAAATATCTTTGAGTCCTCTTTCCAAGACCACCGACCGTTTGTTAATCTGCTTCTCGAGTAAAGAGTTATGACTATTTTACTGAAGACTGTCTATGTTGAGAAGTTGAGTCCGCCGTAGCGGGATTTAGGTCGCTATAGCGGTACCGCCATAGCGGTTGGCCATCCGCTATAGCGGAATGACAGAACCAGAAAGCCCAAAAATGGGTTTTATAATTCCATTCTCCCTTCTCTAGTCAAAAATAGATGAGGGTTGCTCCAAAAACCCTCCTAGGCTGCTCCAAAGCTTGGGAGCCATAGGGTGGAGGGATTCCAGCTAAAGGGATGCGAAACCACGGCTTTGGGCCTGCAGAATCATCAGGGAATGTCTTCACAGAGCCAGAAAGGGCATGGAACAGCTGCTCGTTATCCAGGTAGGCTAGGCTTTCTTCTAAAGAGTAGATTGACCACTTTTATTTTCTTATTATTGTGTAGAATTAAGGGAGAATCCATGGTTAGGCCTTCGGGCATGAAGTCCGGAGGAAATTGTTGATTTATTAGATTAGTTGGAAATGGTAGAATGGGGATAGTGTGTTGTGATATTCTAGGCATTGCTTAATTCGTGTGAATTTGCTAATAAATACGAGAATTAGAATTTTTGAAGGTCTGGGGAATCAAAAAAGGGATAGTAATTAACTAATGTGAAAGGAACGGAAGTTTCAGAAACTAATTAGTATAATTAGGATATTCGTTGGCTGTGTTCTAAGGCTGGGAAATGTTTTTCCAGGTTGTATTTGGTCCTAGGAAGAGGCTCAGGAATAAATGTAATTAATTGCATGTTTAAAGGGGCAAACTGGGGTTAGTCTTCGGACGGGATTTGACGGTTCATAGTGTACCCGGAATGGGGTAGATGATGGTTTCATTCCTGTATGCTTGTGTGTTTGTGTATACTTATCTAAGTATTTGTACGAGATGCATTACTTAGGGGATGATTAGGAATGTCTAATAGTCCTATTTAATAGTCTGGTGAAATGAACCTGGTATATTTGCTTGTTGGTTTACAAGTGTTGTTTGTTCATTATTTGTAACTTTCTATTTCTGTGTGACATTTGGTTGGCTCGGGTACCACACCTGGTATGGGAATTACTAACGATTGGCTCGGGTACCATGCCTGGTACAGGTATAACAAATGGTTGACTCGGGTACCACACCTGGTATGGAATACTAACAGTTGGCTCGGGTACCATTCCTGGTACAAGATACTAACGGTTGGCTCGGGTACCACGCCTGGTATGGATTTACTTTACTGCATTATTGCATTGATTTGGTTGCATTATTGCATTGATATTGGCTGCATTATTGTGTCTGGTATTGGTTCCATGAGTGGATCGGGTTGTGTCATTAAATTATGATAATTGCTTATGGTCCGTGAGAGGTCGGGAATTCTGTTATATTTGGTTAAGTTGGTCTTGGTATTGATCGGGTTATTATGTTGGTTATTAGTTGGTCTTGGTGTAGACCAGGTTATTATGTTGGTTATTAGTTTGGTCTTGGTGTAGACCAGGTTATTATGTTGGTTATTAGTTTGGTCTTGGTGTAGATCGGGTTATTATGTTGGTTATTAGTTTGGTCTTGGTGTAGACCGGGTTATTATATTGGTTATTAGTTTATCTTGGTGTAAACCGGGTTATTATGTTGGTTATTAGTTTGGTCTTGGTGCAGACCAGGTTATTATGTTGGTTATTAGTTGGTCTTGGTGTAGATCGGGTTTGTCATGTTAACACCTAAATGTGTCAGGGGAATCCGGGTGGGTCTGGACTATTTAAAATAGGTTATTTGCTCATAAATTGATGTCATTAAGTGTACTAATGGCGGTCATGAATTATCGTGGCTAATAAGCTATGGGTGGGTCTTGGTGTAGACCGGGGTAGTCTGTTGAACATTTAGGTGTGGATGGAGGATCCTTGGAGGGTCCGGGTTATGTGATCTAAGAAGGGATTTAGATGTAGCTCTATAGTGGTCATTGAAGGTGTCAATGGTTGTTAGGTGAATTGCATGTGGTTGGTAAATATAGAGGAAGACTGAGAGTCTGGGTGTGGTTATTGGTTAATATAACCAGGTGGTAAATCTTTCCTAGAGGTCCTGGAAAGTCCGAAAAATGGTAGGTAATACTTTGGGTATAAGTGGTTTGGTTGGGCAGTTGGCCAGATTTAGTCTGGATATTTAGTCAAGGTAGTCGACTGGGGTAAAGGTTAAAGGTGACTTGGGAAATCTGGGTGACAAGGCGACCTTGAGAAGTTTAGTTATGAGTGAGACTTGGGAAGTCCTAGATGTTAGGGTCAACGCTAGGGTGGTGGAGTTGGCAGCGAAAGGTTAGGAAGGTCGGTTCTGAAAGAGAAGATTGATAAAAGTGATGTTGAAAGGGGTGAAGTATTTACCTTGTGCATTTTATCTTGATTTTTATATGATTGTAGGAGTGAATTCGGGTTAGCCGATGATGCCTACCAGTACGTGTGTTTGTACTAATTCTACTCTTGCTATACCTTTTTGGGTATAGCCTGGTTGCAGGGTTGGTGATGTTTCACAGGTTCAAGATTGTGGTAATCTTCCAGCAGCTCCTACTTCCTTCTATGGTGGAAGTTGTGTCCATCTTATGTTATAAGCTCATCGTGTAGAAGCTCTTGTACCGGCTTAGACTAGGTTCTGGGGAGGTTGTGTTATATTGTTAGTAAATTTCCGCAAGTTCTAAAGGTTGTTATTTTTCGAAAGTTGTTGTATAAAGATTTTTCAAATATTTGTAAAAGGATTTCTCATGTATAAAAGGGACTTATTTAATGGTTTATTTTCTTTTTCCGCATTGCCTGTTGGTTCGGGTGGTAAGGGTTCTCCTATCTAGGTGGATTAGAGTAGGTGCCTGCACGGCATGGTAGTTGGGTCGTGACAATAAGTTTCCTCCTCTTTTCGAGGTAGATAGACAAACAAGGGGTTATTCTGAATGTAAATGAATAGTTGAACCCGTATCTGGGAATAACTATAAACACTGCTTTCAGACATCGTGTGTTTGTTGTGATCCCTGATTTGCTGGGGATTTGAGAATGTCATCGATCTCTCCTTATCTAGTAGTTTCTGCAAACTACATGAAAATTATCAGTTCTAGAAAACTCTACCTTTTTCGGCCCCTTCCTATTATTTTGGCTCTTTCTTGCTGATCTTAGGAATTTAATGTCATTGCATTGCTTTGAATATGCTGAATGATGAGGGATTTTTTTCGATCCCTAACACTTCTTAGGATAACCTGTGTCCACAGAAAAATTATTAGTTTTTTTGGCAAAACTGATCTGTGTTGACTTCCTTCAGTCTTCTGCTCTTGTTTTCTCATCTCCGGGTGCTTGTCATCCTCGGGCGCTTAGCTTGATCTCCCGGGTCATAGAAGATGTAAGACAAATTTAATTTATGAAGGAGAAAATAATTTATAGGGATTTTTGGCCAAGTTTTGAAAAATACAATTTTGGAGAAATGGTTTGGAAAAAATCTCTGTCAATATTGTCATGTCATGTACTAGCCAATGAGCATCCTTCACTCGAGGCCTTGATATATTTGACACATTTGCTAGCGAGCTCAGAAAATGCTTCATCATCCTAGCTGGGAAGTTTGAAAATAGTCTTTTGAGAAATACGTCATAGCTTGGGATAAGTCCACCTCAGACTTTATTGCAGTTGGGGATTTTTAAAGTAGACTCTGTTCTGTTGGCGCTGGAGAATTCTTCAGAGTTTTTTTTCTGAACTCTAAGATGAACCTCGGTGGAAATTTTGAGGTCCTCCTTAAAAGTTTTGCTCCAGTTAAATATTTCGTGATGAATCTCATCTCATTGATAAGAGACTTGACACTCTGTGGAGATTATGAGATCCTTTCTCGAGATTTACTTCAGTTGCTCTTTGGCATAGTTTGCATTCTGACTTGTTGGAGTATGATCTTCACCATTTGAATTTTTAAGATTACTTTCTCAAAAATTCTGCCCTAGTTTTTCATTTCTTGGGGTGATATGACCGAGCCGTTGTGGCACCTACATATCCCATTGAAGCAGGAATCAGGTCAAACATAGTTCCCCTACTTGTAGTGGGAGAAAATTGGAAATAAATAAAGGAGTGACCGAAGCCGACAAAGGCCACCTACGTATCTCATTCTCGAGAATTGAGGTCAAACGTAGTTCGTACAAACGGGATAGGAGAAATATAGAAAATGTGATTACATGGGAAGAAATGTAAGGAAAAACCATCTTCAAGCATAGTATCTCTTGATAGCTTCTGAGTCGATCGGTTTTGTCCACACCTTGGTTATCTTCCACCGACAACACCTTTGGATAGTACTTTGTGGATAATGTTTTTGTCAATTTGGTGTGGATTTTCCTTTGTGCTTATCTTGATGGGGGAAGGATCAACTGTTCCTTTCCTGTACTTGAATTTCTTTTGTACTTTTGTCAAGAGGACATTGGTTATGATCTCTTTGACTAGATTTCTCTTGATTCTCAAATTGTTTGAGGACCATAATTTCTTCATCATACTCTTCACGTTCATCATCTACCTCAGTTTGTTCATTAAGTTCATGACATGGCATGATATTGACAGATTTTAAATTATTTTACTGAAATCATACTGAAAACAAGGTTAGATAATTATTATAAACATGAAAGGTAAATAAAAGAAGTTGATTTTTGGGATAGGTGAGGCTTTCGTTGGAATTGAATTTTTTTACAAACTTTGGCTATGGCTTGCACGAGTACAAGTCTATGCCTTTTGGAAAGCAGAAAAATAATACTAAGGGAAATAAAGAAATAAAGGATGAGTCTCGGGGCTCATCCAGACTATCATCGATTTGCAAAAAATTTAAATTTGTCCTTTCATCTACCACAGTGAACGAGCAATCATGAATGGAGTGACGGTCCAATTCTGCAATTGCTCCTCCAGATTCAGCTTTTTGATTCCTAATGCCTCAGGGAACTCCTTTAGGATATCATCACATTCTTTGAAGAGGTATCTGATTCCATCCCCAGGATCGTTGCTTGCGGGATTTACACATGTGAAAAGTGACTGGTAGAGGTGACTGAGTGACTTTGACAACCTCAGATCAATATTTTTCTTAATGTTGTCTTCAGACTGGTTTTCTTTGATTTGGACGTGGCCTACACCAAATTTTGGAGGCTTTTCAAGGAATGCCTGACAAGGTGTAGTCATTATCTTAGACTCCTCGTTTATATTCAGAGAAGCCACAACTTCTTCTAATTTTTTCATTCTTTCTGAATTGGCTTGTGTTATAAACTTGCTTGCCATCCACTCTTCATCAGTCTCTATCATATTGATAGCGTCTCCTCCATGGTCAACAACATTTGATGATGTCGTTTGAAGTGATATAACTTTCTGATCGATCAAGTCCTGAATTTTGTACTTTTAGATTGATGCAATCTTCTGTAGCATGCTCATCACTTCCAGCATGGTATGCGTAATATCAATCTGCTTTAAAGAACTGAGAGTTAGTATTGACAAATCTCGGCATAGTGGGTTGAATCAATTCGGCTTCTTGAGTCTTTCAAAAAGTTGAGTTTGACTTTCAGCCAATGGTGTGAAGGTTCGGGGAGGTTTCTTTTCAAAGCTCGGAGATGGTGTTTGAAAATTTGGTTGGTAGTTTTGATAATTTCGTGGAAGTGTTTGGTAATTTTGAGATGGGTTATTATACTTCGAATGTGGAGTTTGGTAACTAGTTTGAGCATAGAAAGAAGGGCAAGGGCTTTGTGGAGCTGAGAGGTATGTCTTGGATGATGAAACCTTCCGGGAGTTAAATTTGGATGGTTTTCTAGATCTTGTGCTTGAACCAAAAGACACAAAGGATACATCTTCTTTTTTCTTCTTTAGAAATCTTAAAGACTCTGGCTGTGTAGAGATCCTGGTGATTTTTTCAGTTCTAAGGCCCTCTTCGACCGTTTTACCAATTTTGACTAAATCAACGAACTTTAAATCGATTGCTGGAATTATTTTGTCATAGACTTCTGATTTCTGGGCTCGCATAAATACGGCAAAAATTTCTTCCTCAGTCATAGGAGGTTGAACCCTCGCTGCTTCCTTTCTCTACCGATGGGTATAGTCACGGAAATACTCATCGATTTTCTGCTTGATACGACCTAACAAATACCTATCTGGGATAATCTCCACATTGTAGGAAAATCTTTTAGCAAAATCTTTGGTCAAGGAATTCCATCCAGACCATTTCTTCAACTCTTGCGAAGCAAACCATTCTAGCGCTTCATCGCTTAGACTTCGGCTAAAGAGCCTCATTAGTAGCGCTTCTTTTTTACCCGCTCCTATCATTCAATCACAATAAATTCTCAAATGGACCGTGGGATTTTCAGTGCTATCGAAAGCCTCAAATTTTGGGATTTTAACTCCTTCAGGCAGTTGCAAATTTGAGTGGATGCAAAGATTATCATAGTTGAATCTCTCTTTATCGGGCGAATTGCGCAATTCCTTGATCTTGACAATCTCTTTTTTCATTAACATCATGTACTTATCATGCTTATCTTCCACGACCTTCCAATCTTTCTCCTTTTCCTCATAATGATCCAACTCAGAATTTTCTGAAAAAGTGAGGTAAGGTTTGAGTGTGGTGGCATAGAGGGTGACGGGTGGCATATTTTGGATAGGTGGTAGGTATGTGGAGGTAGTGTTTTGTGGGTTAGTGATATTTGAGTTATTTGGGTACGCTTGAGGGTTGTTCTGTACAATGCAGGCATTTGAAGAGGTGTTTTGATAGTGAGGAGGAAAGTTTTGAGGATTGTAGGGGCTTAAATTATCGTTTTGATTGGCACATTGGGTGCGAGGAGGAATTTGATGTGAGGTGCTGATATAAAATAGATTTAGAGTAGTTAGGTCGATGATAGATGGTTTAGAAATGGAAAATACGGGTGCATTAGGGCGGGTAGAAAAACGCTCAAATTTTGGGGAGCTTAGAGAAGGAAGATGGAGCGGAGGCCTCATTTCGCTAGATACAGGAGCATTTGCAGCATTAGCCATCTTGATTAATTCTCTGTTCTTTCGTATTTCTTCCCCCATCTCATCAATTTTTTGTATTAGCTGCGCAATCAGCTCACTCTGATCTACTAGGATTGGCTCTTGTATAGCCACGTCGGTCAACCTAGTTTTCTTAGTATTATCAGTCATTTTTCTCTTATCAAACTATGGTCAGGGGAGGATGCTTTGAGAATATTTTGTTATTTTCAACACAGATCAGTTTCTTAACTTTTACCTGTTACAGAAAAATAACTCAAAAGACAACCATGTTAGATTCTATTCATGATAAATAATGCAAGATATTTGATAGAACCTAAACAAATAAATGTTGCTTCATTAAAGGCGAATCAATCCACGAGTGAGTTTTTAAAGAAGGATTCAAATGGACAGGACTTTGTTCATTGATTTTTAAATGAATACTTTGACAGGTTAGATTGACTCGTGATGAATCTTGATCTTCTGATGTAGATTTTTGAGTCAAGAAGAAATTCTTTAATTTCTTTTGCCAAAAGGGGGAAATGAGGATTTTTTGATATAGGGGACGAACCCTGAAAAGATGTAGTTTGATTATGGTAATTTCATTTTTCGAAGAGTTAGGAACAAGATTTGAAGAGAATTTTAAGGAGGCGTTGGATTTTTCTGGGAAATTTGAAGAACTCCAAGAGTGATTTTTGTCGGACTTTGCATGGTGGGCTTATATCCTGCTTATGGGTCCTAAAAATATTCAAATAGGAGTGGATCAATTCACCTTTGATTTGAGCAACACACATAAGCACGTAAGACAGTTATATCACATAACAGTTCATAGCGCGTCCTATACGTATATGTGACCTTTTATGCCAAAGGTAGACCTAACGATTTGAAGGATATGCATGTCATTTATAAATATTCCATTGCCGCCGAAAATATTATATACAAACCGATTAAATGAAATAGGATTACAAAATTATGGGAAAAAGAAATGTACATAAAAAATCAGTCTCACGCAGGGGTACAATCCTAAAGTAGGCCACTATGGCTGGTCCTTCATTCTCAAACTCCTTGTACTTCTTGGAATTCCGAATGCCTTTTGGATGTCAATCTTCTTGTACTATCTAAAAGTTTCCGACCCCCGGGGACAATGGTTCGTACAACCCGATATCACATCCTTCAATTAAACACATAAGGGATGATTGTTCTTTCGGGTCGTGGGCCTTTTCGAACACAAGGTGGTCTTACTAATGGATTCGATACCCTTTGGATATCGGATCAACTTAAGTCAATGCCTAATCAAGAGATTTGGTTTCACTCTACACTAGTTGACTAGAGTTGGTTTATTGAAAATGACCGGGAACCCGACGGACAATCGCGGGCTAAAACAACAAGTGACCGTTAACCGACCGCGGGTCAACTACTTCACTCGTCTATTTTGAGAAATTGATTTTTTAATGAAGAACGATTGCAAATACTTGCATAATCACTTTTTTACCCCTAATGCAATCTAATGTTTTGCCAAGAGAGGCAAGAGATGACATGAACAATTTATATTTTGCGAAAAAGTAAACAAATAAGGAAAGCAATAAAGTTTACCAATTATTACAATTCGAATAGTTAGTCAAATAAGAGTTAGTTAAAATCATTTTGGTTAGAACCTAGTTGAATCCCAGCGGAGTCGCCATTTCTATTTTCGGGAAAAATAGTTTGTTTTGACTTTTGAAAATCATTTCGAAAACCAAGTTAAAGTTTCAAAATAATTTTCAAGTAAAGAAGAGTCGCCACTTAGTTTAATTAAAGAAAAACCAAGAAAGACTTGTAAAGATTTCTAAAGCTAGAAACAGATAAAAACTTTAAAAATTTGGAGATTATGAGTAAGACGTTCATATTAGTATTTCGAGAAGGGTTTTAAGGAACTCGAAATATTCGCTAACTCGTGGTTATCCGACGATTTAGAACAAACTCTTATTTAAGACTAACTTCGAAAAATATTTGGGTTTGAAAAGAAACTTCTTGAATTTCATTCAAAAAAATGATAAATGAAAGAAAATGCTCTTTTTTGAGAACTTACTTGAAGAGGAAAAATTCTTTTTGAAAATTGCTCGTAAAGAAAAGCTCTCAGAGTTCAAAAAATGACCCTTTTTGAAAAGCAATGATCTTTTTTGAGTCATTTGAGAAGAAATGATCTTCTTGAAAATCCTAAGTAAATGGATAGAATTTATTTGATAATTAGACATTCATATTATCTCAAATATTGAAACAATTCGAATATTAAAGTCTCAAATAATTCTATCTTTAATAATTTATCCGAGTTAAGCTTTTGAGTCAAATAGTTAACCCAATTGCTAAACATGGATTCAAAAGCTTTCAATAACTATAAAAGAACACGAAAAGTTCTTAAGTTATTCTTAAAAGCTTAAATTTGCCTAAGTGAACTTTAAAATAGATGAATAAACATGAGAAAATATGATAAAAATGTAGCAACTCAACGAGGATTCATCTAAGTTAACGAGTTAAAGTTAGTATTAATTATAAATAATTAACATGAATAAATTACAAGTAAAATAAGAGAACAGTTGAGATTTGGGCCCCTTTTTTGGCCCACTTGAGAGCTGTCCAGATTTGGACCTCAACTTTTGTGGACTTTTAGCCCATGTATATCAGCTGTATATCGACAGCTTCTTCCTTGTGTTTTCTGGTATACACACTGTATATCAATGAATAAAATCTGCGTAATTGCTTCCTTCTTCCATGTGCTCTTGTGCGTATCAGTGTTTTAAAAAAGCAGTCTTGAGGTCGCCTCAGGGCTCGCCCCAGGGGAAGGCACTGACAACACGCCTCGGGGCTCACGTGTGGGGCTTAAGTCCTGTGAGGCTTACGCCCTAAGCGCCCGAGCGTACGCCCCAAACACGCCTAACGTCCAACGCTCGGGGCTCGCCTAACAGTTTTACCCATTTATATGTCAAATTTCTTGGTCAACATTGTTGATTCTCATAATTCTTCAATAAATGAATGATGCTTAGTATTCCTCATCTATAGAAATAAGAAAGTTGAGAAAACTAATTGCTTATTTACTATTTGAGAATGTCGTGAAGGTGAATATCACTTAACATTTCTTTTTAAAACACATAGCCAGATTTTACATCTTCACTTATCATTAGTTTCATTTTTTGGTTTCTATGTCTCAAAGCTATCATATTTTATTGTTTTATTATTTGAAAGCATTTTTAATTCATGAAGGAGTGATGTTTTAATTATAATACTAATAGTTTATTAATTATTTCTTTTTTGAGAGGTAAATTGCATAGTATAATCATATATTCTAAAAAATTGTGATTCTTTTATTGTTTGGAGTTAAAATGTTAGAGTTGATTTGAATCTCATAATAGTTTTTATATAATTGCATTATTTCTACTTGTAAAATGATGTTAGAAGTTTTATTTTCTATGAGTTTCTTTACTCATGTTTTAAATTTTTAAAAATTACTAATGTATTTTTTTTTAATTTTTGAGTTATTATACTATTTTACTATATTATAAATTAAAAATTAAAGATACATGGGGCTTACGCCCCGACGCTCGGAGGCTTACGCCTCGCCTTACGCCTCGCCTTACGCCTTTTAAAACACTGGTGCGTATCTGTATACTGCCAGGTGCGTATCTGTATACTGCCATATCTCAGTCTCCCTGAATCGTATACCATTGTATATCAGTGTATACAAGCCTTGTTTTTAGCTTGACTCGACTCGGAAATGCAAAGGGAGAAAGTCCATTGCAGACTCGGCAATGCACACAAATAAGAAAAAGGATTAGGTATTGACGTTTGACGGAGGAGTGAGCTGGGTTCGTCTGTTTTATTCGTCCTTTGGAGAAGAGACGAGGAGAGAGAGAATTGATAAGAGGCGTTTGGTTGTTTGCTGGAAATTGGACTAAGGCGGATTTTTTATTTTGGCCCAAAGGGAAGGTGACGGGTCATTTTATTTAAGACCTGCCCACATCTGATCATTTTCTAATTTGGGAGATAGCCTACATTAAAATGAATTGATAAGATTCGGCCATAATTAAAATAATTCAAGGGATTTAGGCTAAAATTGGCATAGACGAACTTATTCAAATTGAATTTTTGAGCTTCTTTAATTTAAACAAAGTGAAATAATTATTCTGTTTAAAGCATAATTTTTCATTTAAAATTAAGAAACTGATCATTCAATTAATCTCCAATTTTAAATCAATTTTGAGAAAAATTGAGCATTTTTAATTTAAATAGGATTTTCACATGAAATTTCTTTCCAAAAGAATTTTTTTAGTAAACCTATATAATTCCATATAATTAAATACATAAAGTATAGATTCTTACTTAAAAATTATTATAAAAAATGATTTGGAAAACATTTTACTTTTTACAAAATAATTATTTCAAAATCGTTTAAAACTGAAAAAACTCAAGATTAATTTGTAACGTGAATGATAAAAATTGGATGTCAACAACAGTAATAAACCTATAATGTTAAGGCATTACTTTTGACTAAAAGATAAAGTTTAAATGGGTCCTACAGTAGCAAAAAGTTATACACTTTTATTTAGATAAATATGTAATTAAGTTAAAGTGGATTGACTTTTTAGTCCAAACAAAAAATATATATACATGTAAAGCAATTAAATACAATAGCATTAAGTAACTAAAATAATGAAATACTAAAATTGACCCTCAACTGAAATGTAAGGAATGTAAATGTCCTTCCGATCAAAAGACGTGGACAATCAACATTTTTTTGATCGTCTTAAGACACTTATTAAAAAGAAGATACAAATGAAATCCAAACTTTTGTCGTTCTACAAGAATCTTGAATCATTGATACTGCTACACGTGGCACTCTGTTAACATTTTTTGCACTTATCTTTTGTTAAGTCCATTCTTATGTGAGCCTGTGTAATTGTGTATATTGATATTGTAGCAACATAACTTTTGTGAATCTTTCTAAAACAAATTTATAGGATGAAGAGCCTTATATTTCGTTAAAATAATATCTTAAATGCTTAAACATTAAGATATTCAATATAAAAAAAAAATTGAAAATAATATTACCTAGAGTTGAGTTGGGCCGGTTCAAGAACTTAATTAAAGAGTGATATGACATTACCTGATTGGACGGATTCTGAATCACCGGGAAGCCATCTTGACCCGTGCGGGTCCAATCTAAAGGAGAGCCCCAACCAGGCCAGCCCCTTCCATGTGGGTTGGTTCGGTCCAAATGAAAATTAGTTTCGGATCATCCCGACCCGTTTAACATGCTTATTTTCACTTGGAGTATTTGTTAGGTCTTACTAATTACTCTTGCTTTTCATTTTAATTTATGTAGCAAATTTTTTTCGAGAGTCAGCTTGACTAAACTTTAAAGCTAAATTGAATTAGATCAACTTAATAATTGAAACTAAAATTTAAATACTAAAAATACAAAAAGTATTGTAAATTGATTTTTTTAACTTAGACCTAATATTTTTAAGCATAATTTATTCATGAAGAACTAAAATGATTCTTTGGTTTATTTAATACATTTAATATTTTCTTTTAATTTCGTGTAGAATCAAACTTAAATCACCACGTTTAACTAACATAAACTCTTGCTACATGAAATATTATGAGTGATTAAAAAACTTTAAATATAAAAATATCTATTTCTATCTTCTATAAATACAAAAATTATATACTCACAGATTCATAAAAACTCCATTGGTTTTCAATTAATGATATTCACCGAGTTGTAATCATTTTACATAATTTATATCATGTTACTTTACAAAATATCAAGTTATTTATGTCCTTTTGGTATTTGATAATTTTGCCCTTCTTCATATATAATTTTTTGTTTAAAAACTATTTAATTAAGTGACTAAGAAATTTTAATAATGATGAAGACTTATTAACAATACATGTTTAACGTAGTTTAGCTATACACATCTTTAATTGAAATATTACTCCCTTCGTCCTAATTCAAGTGTTTTAGTTTGACTATACTCAGGGATCGTTTGGTTGGGAACAAGTTATTCAAGGGTAATTAATCCCGAGATTAGCTATCTCAAGATTAGTTATTCCACAATGTATATGGGATAACTTATCCCACCATGTATATGGGATAACTTATCCCATCACTATGGTATAAATAATGGGATAAATAATCCCGGAACTAACTAATATCTCCAACCAAACACAGGATAAAATAATCCTGCATTTTATCCCAGGACTATTATACCTTATACCTCACACCAAATAATCCCTGATAGTTTAAGAAATAAAAGGATAATTTTAAATCTTGTGACTTAAATTAAAGATGTGTGTGTTATTTAAATTTATGGTCTTAAACTTGGTCATGTAGATGTTGTAATTGAAAAACTTAATAAATATGGAAAAGAAACACTTTTCGAGATAGATTAAAAAAGGTAATAAGATACTTAAATTGGGAGAAAGAGAATACTAGGACTATGCTATGTATATGAATGATCTTTTATATTTCATAGGGGATCTTGGTCTTTTATTTATAGTTCTTGCATTAATTGGTCTGGAATTAGGTATAGCTATATCACAAGCTCATATTTCTACGATCTTAATCTGTAAGAATATTCTTTCCATCGAGATTGGCTATTTTTAAGAGTTAGGTAATAGCTATTGGGCAATGATACAAGTTAATGTATTTTCTTGTTTTAACTATGTCTTTGAATGTCATGGTCTTGTCTAATTTCTTGTAATCACACAACTTATCATTGATTACCCTCTTCTTCTTTTTTTGGCAAGAGTATCCAATCCTTCAGAATTATAATTAGAACAATGAGAGCCATTATCAAAATTATCATTATCACGAGAGTTACAATCACTAGTTACTTCACTAATCTTGTAGACTTTAAAATTTTATTGAATAAATTCATATTATATTTTGAATTAAATCTTAAATTTATGATATGTTGATTAAGTTAAACTTTCGGTTAATAAAGTTGATTTAGTATTTAAGTTATTATATGACCTAGATGAAGTCCAATCGCATTTGGACTAGTCTGTTAAGTCGAAAAGATGAGCTCAACATATGTTCTTCAAGCCCAAAGTCGGCTAAAATTATTTGGAGATCAAAATACCTCCAGGTCCTAGCTCGCGCTTATATAAAAAGAGAAAATTTCTCAAATAGCAAATTTGAGCCCATAATTAAGGAGGAGATAGCAACCCTTAAGTAATTATAGGCGATGACAATTAATCAACCAAAATATTGCTATTTTAATTGTATTTAATAGGTGAAATTTATTTGCCAAATACAAATACATATCGAGGTGGAAGAGTTATTTTAGGTGACTGTTACCATTTAAAAATGAAAGGATCTTTAATGATTATCATTCATTCCTTATATCAAGGATCTTTAAAAAAGAAAGGATCTTTAATGATTTTAATTCTTTCCTTATATCACGAGCGTGATCTGCATTTTCAGATTCTATTTTCAAATGAAAAACTTAAATTGGTTGGAAACTATAAAATTCAAAAAGTATTTTGAATGTATTTATCTTTATAAGGCTGTTATAGATGTATTTGTGATTATGTTAATTCTACTAAAAATACAAAATGTATTTTATATATCTGTTTAAGTTCAAAATACAACTCTACCTGGTCTACCAAAATGTATTGTTTAAAATCATATACAACTCTGTCAAAAATACTAAATGTATTTATATATCTGTTTGAAAAATACAAAAATCTAAAAAATATAATTGAATGTATTTGTATTTATAGATCTGTTATAAATGTATTGTGTTAAAATATAAATGTATTTGAGTACAAATGTATTGTGTTAAAAACACAAATGTATTTATCTCTTGCTAATGTATTTGACTCACGAATAAAATAATTTTTTTTTATTCTCTTTTTTTTTTTTTGTATTATATTTTATATTTTTTGTGTCAAATGATATATTTTATATAAATTTATTATTTATATTTGGATGGTTTAGCCGTGAATATATACGATTTATCATTTGTATTTGTATACAAATAAGTATATGCATTATTTGTATTTGCTTGAGTCTATCATATACAAATATGCAATGTGTCATTCGATACAAATATTTCATTTGTATTTATATATCAAAATTGATCATTTGTATTTGTATATAAACAAGTATCATTTGTATTTGTATGGTTCAAGTTGTATAAGCATGAATCGTTTGATACAAATATATCATTTGTATGATTCAATTTATATCAATGAATACAATTTATATCAATAAATATAAATACAATTATTTATAGAAAGATAATCAATATTTTCTTTTCAATTATTTAAAAATACAAATGATACAATCAACTACAAAATACAATAAAAAAACAAAAAAAATAATAAAAAATACAAATGATGCAGTTAACTATAAAATACAAATAATAGTGCAAATACAAATACAAGCATAAACTGATGCTAATACAAATACAAGAATAAAATTTAAGTCATCTCAATCACTGCGAGGACCACCACAAAACTGTCGGAACCACCATAAAACTGATCGGGACCACCACAAAAATAAAATATCACTGCCTATCAATCAAAATACAAATATAAACTTAAGTCACCCCAGCCACTATCGAGATCACCGCGAAAATAAACATCATTTCCGGACAGAATTTCAAAAAGAAAAAAAAAATCTACCAGAAATAAAAAAATCACTTCAAATCTGCCGAAAAAGAAATCTGATGCACCACCATCACTTCAAATCTGCCGGAAATGAAACATCACTTCTAGAGTTGGCCGGGATGGTGGAGGGAGTAAAAATGACAGAGAGGGGCGGTCCTCCATCCTTACTAACAACTGTAAATTGAATGCAACAATGGAAGATAAGAAAAAACATAATGGCGAGAATATTGGGATTGTGGGAGAGAGGTTTGATTGAAAAGAGAAGTGAATATTGATTATTGGGATTATGGGAGAGAGGTTTGATTGAAAAGGAAGTGAATATTGTTTGGGCGTGATTTCTGGAAGGGGATCCAACTCTTCTAATTGTATTTGGAGTTATGTGTGGGTCTGGGCAAAATATTGATATATTATTGTGGACAATAATTTTTTTAAAGTGTTGTTATGGATTATAATTAAGGGCTTAAGTATGTCATACCATGTAGTTTTCTCATATATAAAAAGTCTCCATAAGACCAAGAAAAATGGTATAGAGAAACTCTGCTCTTTAGTGGTGATCCGCATGTCTTTCGCGTACAAAGAAGTCTTCCTCTCCAACTAGTGAATCACAAGTTTTTATTTTTTTAATGAAAATAGTTGCAAGTTGTCATACCTCCACGATTGTGTTCAAAGCTTAGCTCCGCATTCATAGTGAATTTCCAACAAGTATTTCATCGATTTAAGAACAAAGCAAAGCTTATGAGCTTACGTCGTGAGGAGAAGAATCAGAGGATTACATCTTTTTATATAAGATTTTATAAAGATTATATCCCTCACACAAATTGTTAAAATTAAATATTATTACTTGTCGCTATTTTATTTTTTATTATTATTATTTTTCAGGAAATGAAACTTAGCCGACTACAAACCTCTAACAAACTTTTTGTGTTGGACTATATTCTCAACATCAACATCCAATTCATTATCTGCAACAACAAATAAGTTTATAGCATCAAATTGATCATTACCTAAAGACAATAATGTCTTAATTTAATCATCACCTTCTATTTTATATTATTTTTCTAAAAAAAATCACAATCAGTTATTGAACACCCACATATTTTAAGCTATCATCGTATTCATTAACAATGTCCGTAAAAATGTCTGTAAAAGATAAAATATCATAATCATATTTTTTTTATTTGTGAACAAGCTTTCTAGAATATAGCAGTTTAGGCTCTCTTGTTTATTCACCAAGTGAAATACCAAGTCAACCAGAACCATTTTAGATAATTCAAAATCAATAGAAATCAACAGATGAATATAAATTAATTAAGATAGAATCCAAAAATAAGATAACAACTAAACAAAGAAAGTAATAAAACTGTTATAAATATATTTGTATTATAGTGAATGTCCATATTTATGTTTCTTTGGAGAAAAGTTAGGAACCCTAACTTTAGGACCAAGTCAGTTTTTTTCTATAAATAAAGAGATTTTCCTTCATTGTAATTCATCCCATGAATCCACTGAATCCCTGAATTCCTCAATATCAAGAGAAATAAGAACTCCTCTCTTCCTCTCTATTCTTCTTGTTCTTAGTTTATTATTTCATAACACGTTATCAGCACGAGTCTCTAATCTTTTAATTAAGCTGATGGAGGTATATATTCGATCTATTCATTGTGACATCTTAATTTGTTAATTAAGATGGCTATAGTAGAAAAAATAATGAATTCTTTGTACACGTAGAGGAAATCAATTCTCAGTGTATGTCCCAAAAAGTGATATTTTATTGGTTTTGGTTGACATACTTTTATTCTTCTTGTTAAAGTTATCAGATTCTCCAATAACACTAACTATTGATTATGTGCAATAAAATTTATAATAGTATAATGTCTAAGTGTTGAATCTAGTGCTATTAAAATCTATGTTATAAGTTTGATTAGAATGGTGAGAAAATCTCTTCAATGTCTTAATACAAGTTACTGTCTGCTACTAACCGTTTATCTTTAAGTTTGGAGTGCCAATACTAAACATGATGGAGGTTATCGAATGGAATCTACAAGATAGCAGCTAAGGGATGTTAAACCTTAAAATATGACGACCAAAAGCAAGAACTGCTATATTTTATGTCTTATTGAAATTTAATTAATTCACTTGTTTATATAATCACTGAAAGTGATTAGACTTATTATGACTGTTATCACGCCTAAGATGCTTCATCGATAATTTTATGGCCTAAGACGTCTTTATATGGGTAAGACATTGGGTTTAAGTCCTAATGCACCATAGTGATGATCTAATGATGGCTCAGGCAAAATAATTATACTTTTGACCAAAAGTCATTAAATTCGCCCCATTGATTTGCTCCATTCCATGGTCTGAATGTGGTAGCAGCATAATAAGTCTGAAAAAGGACAAGTATTTCAATATATGAATATGAGTGTGGAGAACAACAACAATAATAATCCCTAAAGCAATAATTGCTTTGAAGCGTGGTATATTCTGAAAGATATGTTAGAGAGAAATTCTCTACATCATATGTATACCTCGATTTGCTCCTACAGTAGCAATATCTTGAAAGAGGTTATAAGCTATCATAGTTTGATATGCTTAAATCACGATTATATTCCATTCCTGGGGGATGAGAATTTTGATTCTTATAAATATGGATTCATTCGATGAAGTGAATGTGATAATATTTAGTAATGCATATAAAGCAGACGTGCACTTGGTTGTGGCTACATCACAACCGACCTCCGAAAGAGGTAGAATAATTGGAAGATTGAATATCTCCAAAGTTACTATGATAAGAAACACGTATGTGAAAAGTTATCCGAGCATGATGAGATCACATCCCACAATAAACTTCTAGTTTGTTAATATAAAATTCATATCATAGTAAATCAGAAATTTACTAAAGAAAATTACACATGTCATGGTAAACTTAGAGTTTACTAGTACAAATAATTTTATCTTTTGGCATGAAGGATTTTTCCATCCTGAAGATGTGCATATTGAGTGTTCAACATATATTGAAGAACTAGAAGATTCTTCTAAGAACTCTCTATGTTGTTTGTTCTCATGATAAGTTGATTACATCAACTAATGTTGAGATTGAATCCCCTAAAATCTGAAAAGTATAAAAGGTGAATATGGGTCCGTTCACCTGTCATGTAATATGAAGCATCTATAAAGTGATCACATGTGCGTTTATTGTCAACCTGCAGTTTGATTCATAAAATTGCTTACTCAATATAAAGTGAGTTAAGAGCATAATTTTCAGATTGTATAATCAAGACGATTTATCTTGATAATGTTGATTTGGCATTGAATGCCTTCAATAAATAGTTGAATCATTGCTTATGAGAACAAAAAATTTTGTCGGTCTGAAATATGATATATTGTATACAATAGAACTTATATGCATTCAGACCAATAAATTATGATTAATTTCCCCCCTCAATTGGTTCAAGGTCAGGAACCAAATATTTTTCATCTAATTAATTTTAATGTGCGGTATATGATTAATGAATATACCATGATGCACAAAGATAAATTCCTCAAAGAAGATAGAGGATATATGTTAGCTTTTCTAACATAAAGGGGAGAGAATAAGCATTTATGAAATATATTATGAATTATCATCAGTATGATACTCATTCAAAGGATAATTCAAGTCAAATGCTAGAGGCATTTGCTGACCCAAAGTTAATTTCATATTTAGCTGCAAATGCTCCTGTTGGATGTCTCTGAAGGACAATGCCTACTGCATGCATGAAGCATGGTAGACTAATCGATTCTAAATATAATAATCCTTGAAAAAGGAAAGGAGCAAATGATCATAATGTGAGGCAATATGCTCTTGAAGAGCCTACGACATAACACTTCATGAAACCTCATGAGAGGTACCTAAGAAAATAATGAAGTGATGATATCTCACTAAGTTATGTTGCATTGCGAACTGATAGAAATGATATATCATCGATGATATTTTTGATATAATATAGCGCAATATTGTAAAATATTATGAGGATCTGAATTCTACGTCTATTAAAGCATGCTAGCATAGAAATATTTATCAAGTGACATGGAAGGATGCATCTTGATAAGTGTAAAGCTTATTTGACTTGCAATCTAGACACCAGAAGATGTCGTTGTGTCACTTGACAAATTTGAGATGAAAATCATTATAGGATTCAAAATGCATATAGCATATACGAGTTTTTGAAAAAACTTATTTATAATCCTCATATGGATTAAATCAATCAAGGTCGATGACTTGAATTGAAACTCTTGGAGAGTTTTCAAAAGCAATAGATTATCTGCTGAAATGAAAAACTTGCAAAATTGAATTGGTCTTGAAGTACTATATCTTGTGCAATTGGTGCAATTATAAATCTTGCTATAACTATGGACATGATATAGTTTTACTCCTATATGGAGATACTGAAACAAGATTATTGCATATTGCAAATGAAAAACTTCATATGAATATGTTTATCCTAACGATTATTGTCAAGTTTTTGAATATACAGGATATTCATTTGATCGACATAAGAGTTCGATACAGATATATTATCTATTTTCATGAAGGGTTACTATTATACCATGTTATTTTACATGACAACCAAATAATGTTGAGATAATAGCTATTCATGAAGCAGTCAAGAGTATGTGTGGCTAAGCATGCATAACCTAGTTGAAAGGAGGATTCATAAAGGAGATACAACGAAATACATTTCACCAAAGCTTTTCTTCACACATCTTCAAAAGAATGATGATATCAACATTCAACATATTTATTTGAGTATGGAAGATTTATTCATGACCAAGTCTCAATCAACTATAATTTTTTTGAAGATGGTGCACAAGATCGGAGTGTGAAGATTCAAGCTATTGAATTGATGTTCTCATCAGGGGGAGTTAATAGGCGTTGTACTCTTTTTCTCTCACAAGGTTTTGTCCCATTGGCTTTTCCTTGTAAGGTTTTTAATGAGGCAGCCAAAAATACGTATTATGAGATATGTGTACTCTTTTTCCTTCACTAGAATTTTTTCCACTAGGTTTTATCTAGTAAGGTTTTAACGAGGCACATTATCTATCAAGTAGACATTCAAGAGGGAGTGTTATAAATATATTTGTATTATAGTGAATGTCTATATTTATGTTTCTTTGGAGAAAAGTTAGGAACCCCAACTTTAGAACCAAGTCAGGTTTTTTCCTATAAATAAAGAGATTTTTCTTCATTGTAATTCATCTCATGAATCCTATGAATCCCTGAATCCCTCAATATCAAGAGAAATAAGAACTCCCCTCTTCCTCTCTATTCTTCGTGTTCATAGTTTATTATTTCATAACAAAAACCTATATGTGTTACAGAAAAAGGAAGAAAGAAAAACTAAAACAATAAATAAACTTAAAAACAAAAACATTAATTAGACCTAATACCATTAATGATTTTCAAACAAGAAGAAAGAATTTAAAAAAATTGCACACAAAGACCAAAAATATCTGAATAAAAAACAGCAAGAACAACAAAATTTTGGCGCACCTATTAATTTTATAACTAAACAAAGAAGAAATCTCAACAAACAAATATGAATTGGGATCACATTCAATAAAGTATGACTTTAAAAAATAAAAAAAAGTCTCACTTCTCCATAATTTTTAGGAGACAAGAATAAAATATTAAAATCACGTTCCAAATTTTTCTACAGCACATTGATAATTACATTTTTTTTTCGAAGTAGAAATCTAGAAATAAAATCTACACCTCAATAAATGAAGTTAAACCGGATACTACAAATCAGTCCATCCCCAAACCCTAAACCACCTCCTTAGAATCCTAAAACACCTCATATGAACCCTAAGCCTAGAATATGTTCAAGGACCAGAAATATCATAAAATTCCGCACATGCAAGGTTAATACTCCCTCCGTCCCGTTTTATTTGCACACTTTTCTTTTACATGCATATTAAGAAATAATAAATAAAAAACTTATTTTACTATTTACCCTTTAAAAAACTTCTTTGAAACTTTACAAACAAATGTGAACGCTTTCAAAAAGAATTAATTGCAAAGGTAATATGAACTTTTTTAATTAATGCTTTCTTTATTTAATAATGTGGACAATTAATATGGGACAACTATTTTTAGTATAGTGAACAACTAATATGGGACAGAGGGAGTATACACCAATAAAACACAATATACCACTAACAATAGAAGTATTAACACATAATTATCATATTTATCACGAAATAAAAATTCTAATTCGCAAATAACCTACCGCAAACCCTAAATTGGTAACACAAAATCCTAACAAGTAAAGATAACACCTAAGCTAAGAGGTTTCAGTATATTTGCGAGATTTATCAAAAATAAAATAAAACGAAATTCTTAGACAAAATAATAGCTTAGAATCTCATTTAAAAACTTAACCAACAAATCCTAACTTATAAAAACATCAGAAACTTAAAACAAAGGAAGAGAAAAGCATGCAAGCAAAGAGAGTGAGTTAAAAATTATACCTTTATAACATCTAGATGAGCTTCAGAAAAATAAGTCTCAATTGACTAGATTGGAACCCTTCCTTTCTCTCAACTGTTGACTGAAGTGTTTTGGAAAAATACGATGGGAGGGGTATATTTGTTTGGGTTAGCTTTAATTTGTTGGATTGAGGTATGTTAAAAGAGGGCAGTGTGTTATTTTGAGAAATTGGGTATTTTAATTTGATTCGGTGATTTTCATTTAAATAGGAGTATTTTTTGTTAAATTTCATAAAGGCAGGAGTACTTTTAGCCAGATAGTATAACGAAGAATGGATTTAACTAATAAATGAAAATAGAGAGGATATTTTTGACATTTTTTTCTATATTAAAACTAGGCATAAACAAGGTGATATGCCACCTCTTTATGACAAGAATTCTATTTATGTTTTTCCTTCTTTTTTTGAGTTTTATTTTTATTTTAAAAATTTATGTGCTAGGTTAAAAAAAATTCAAAAGTTCACATCTGCTAAATAAAAACTTGTAAAGGCAAGATTCACAGTGACTAACAATTGATTAACATACTATAACAGTATGAATCTTTGGAATGAAATAAAATGGACACGATTTCCAATTTTCCATACATTTGAAGCAAGTTAATTCTCTTAATATATCTTTGATTGTGATGACAATGGATGATTAATTTTTTGCCTCATCCTCCTATTTTATCTCTCCATAAATAAGCTTGATGTCCTCTCTTTGAATAACATATTCTATCCATTTTTTTTAGTTTCCTTTATCATTTATTTTTACTTTTTATCAATAGTTAAAGTCATTTTCCGGCAATATAACTAGATAAGTTAACGTTAAATCTAAGACAAACTTTTCACTAGACAAAAAAGAGAGTAAAAATAAGGGCGACAATGTGAGGATAGAGAGATGAATATAAAAGGTTTATAGAGATTTTATTGTTGGTTAGTTTAAATACGATTATGAATTGTTTATTTCTGTTTGACTAAAAGTAACTTTTGCAAGCTTACTCTCGATGTTATGACAATTATGATTCTGAGACGTTGCACTTTGTTGTGTGGATATATAAACAATATTTGAAATTTGGTCGGATGAGTTTATTGGTTAAACAACAATAACAACAACATACCTAGTATATTCCCGCAAGAATGAATTTATTGATTGTATATTTAAATTTATTATTTGTACATTATTAGCTTCATCAAATATTTTAGTTAATAGAAGTTACTAGTTTTAGAAACTAGTTGAACCAAAAAAAGATTTTTTCAAGTGATTGCGTCATTCATAATCTACCTTATGCAGCAGGTATAACATCATTACTTTGCCTCCCGGGAGTGGGTTAAGCAAAAATTATAAGATACCGGAGATATATAAGAAGTTTTGAAAATGAGAAAGAGAACGTTACACTTTCCTTTTGTCAAGAAATATAATTATCTTTTTGACCTTTTTTCTTATACTACCAAAATAATTATTACTCTAAATAAAAATGTCTAATATAAATTTCTCATGATGTTTCAGTTACAAATTCTTCACCATAAGCTTTAAAAAGATTAAAGCAACTTTAATCATATTTAAATTCTTTCTATGACCACGGTTCATGCGGATAAGTACACTAGTATTAGTGTAAATAAATTTAATGTTTCTAAAGATAAAACTTTGAGTAAAATTAGAATACAATTAGTGTTAAACAGACAAGAACTTGGAATTAACGTAGTCCAAAAGAACTCCACATTAATAAACTGTCAGTACACAAAGGAAAAAAAGATATTAAGAGAAGCATTAGCAGAGAGAAGAGAGGGTATATAGTTTATATCTTTTATATAGCTAGTTTCTATTTATGAAAAGCATAACTCCTATCCCCAGGCAACCATAATTTAGCTGTTCACAATTACTGCATATCAGTTTAAAGAAAGATCATCAAACTATGACCAGGATGTACAAAAAGCTTCAAATACTGGGCTAGGATATAAACTAAGAAAATGTAAGCTAAGTGGCATGACCATAATGTACAAAAACTCTTCACACTTTGGTCTTCATGTCGCCTCTGTTCAGTCTGTACAAAGTAAATAAACAGGCATTCCTGCTGGATCGAGCTCCCAGAAACCTCGCAGGCTGCCACCTCTCTCTTCAGTCAAGCGAAAAGCAGGGATTCGATGAGAGAACCTCAGCTGCTCAGATACAGATATTTTCACTGTTCCGTAAGCCTCTTCTTCCACTTGAGGCTTGTAGACAGACTTGAAACCTTTTACCCACACTAAGAACTTTACAGAGACATACCTATCGGAAACATCCACAATTTCAACAATTTCGTATTCACAATCTTCTAGTTTATCACCTTTCATCTGAGCACTCCAGTTTTTATATACTGCCCAAACTTCACCTGTTCTGGGGAAGATCTTGTATACACCCTTCTTCATAGGTTCTGCTACTACTTCATGTGAAAAAGCATTGGTTCCCCTATATTTATTCAGCTTTTTGTTTCGAAACTTAAACACTCCACAACCAATTGGCATTGTTTTATCATGCCACTGTATTGTACTTCTAGGTGGTGGGCAGGCATAAAACCATGCCACATGCAACACAAAATTAGGGAGAGGATCTATCTTCCTTATCTGGCCATAGTACCTCGGCAAGGCGTCTTCATCACTGTAAATCGCCCAACATTGACCAACTTGAAACTTCTCCAGTGATCTCTCAGCATCAAAGCTGTAGAATTCGGGTTCAGGAACCTGATTAGGTACTGATGCAACACAGTTTTCTGCAGAATTTACAGAATCCATGTGATTGTCAGGATGTGCATTTCCTTCAGACTTCTCTTTCGGACCAACAGAAGATGTACCTCCTTCGGAATTTAGCTTCACTTCGACCCCATCTGCAGGAGATACAATTCCTTGCGGCTTCCCATCCCCTTCCATCCAGGCAGGAGGTACTGAATTCATTGCAGAAAATGGAGATCTAGGACAAGAAACATCTTGGTATGCATTCCCATTCTCGATGTCAAGATCTGCAGAACCAGAAATGCCTACTTGGTCAATAGGTAAGGAAGCAGGGTCTAGCTCAAAGGATCCTTCAGGAACATCAGTCCTCTCCATCCCTGTCATCTTAAAAGAAGGAACTCTATGAGAGAATCTAAACATATCCTTTGCAGGAATCAGAAATGGGTCTCTTTCCCCTAGTTTTGCTGCTGCTCGATGAAAAAGACAAGTGAAGCCTTTTGCTTTACCCAAGTATGCAACATGAACGCCAATACCATCAGCATAGTCTGACAAAACCTCAACAAACTCGTAGTTGTACTTTTTCTTGCTCTCAAGATGAGAACACCAGTTCATATCCCAATCTTTAAAGATGGCCCAAGTTTCTCCTTCCAGTGGAAATATCTTTATCGCATTGTAGCTGTTTCCATTTATAGCACATGCCAAATGTGAGAACATAGGATGATCTTCAGTGTATTCTGAGTTTCCCAGTCTGAACCTACCACAAGAAGCTGGAAGGCCCTCAGATAGCCATTTGGTTTCATCTTCATTCAGCGGATCCGACTCTAACCAGGTTATGCGCAACTTAAATGCAGGAGATAAAACCTTCCTGATGATTGCATAGAATCTAGGCATGGCATCCAGAGTATCATAAACAGCCCATACTTGTCCAACCTTAAAGCATGATTCTTCCCTGTCCTTGTCAAAATCACTAAAATCTGGATCTGCACATTCATATGTTTCTGGCTCAGTCATAGTAGAATGCCCAAGATCTGGCGGAAGATCAACACTGCCTTTTTCAGGTACAACCACTCTTTCATTTGCAGACTCAGCTTCCTGCTCTGTGTTCTGCAAGCTCTCTTCAGAGGACAAACTGTCCTTTAATTTCTTCTCCTCCCCATTGGTAGTTGCTGCATGAGACAAATGCTGAACCTCGGAATCCTTGGTAGGAGAAGGATATGCAACCCCCTTAGATCGCTTAGAAAGATCTTTTTCTTCATCTTCATCACTTAGATTGTCACAGTAAGTGACACGCTGTCTACACCGTGTAGATCTTCGCCTGTTTTCCTCACTGAGACATTCACAATTCTGCCCAGGCAGATGAGCACACACATCGAAATTTGTATCTTCTTCAGAGTCTATGCTTGTTGATGAATCACAATTTTCACTAGATTCTGTTGATGTCTTCTTTCTCTTTGTGTTTTTCTTTCTATATTCCCCTGATAAGCCCTCCTTATTCATTTTTCCATATGCATTTTCCGAGCTTCCATTTCTATTGGAGTCCTTACCAACCTCCGAGGGAAACTCTGACTGCATAAATGGATCCCTGGCTAGGGTCTCATCAGCACCCTTCTTGTGACTGGATGTAGGCCGACTCCTACTGGTTCCGGGTGTTGCATCTGAAGCATTCAGTTCATTACCTGTGTACAACTTTTTACAAGTTTGGCACCGCAAAACTTTATTTAGCACGGTCGTATAATACTTGTACTTAACAGAACAGAATGGGCAGGCAGTCCAAAAGGTTGGTTGACTTCCTGGAGCTCCTGATCGAGTACCTTGCGGATTAGTGAAATTGGAATTATTTTGTACCCAAGGATGTGTCCTAGTATCCGGCTGGCAGCTTTTATGCTGCATTGGTACTTGAAATCTTCCTGAAGGAATGCATCTACTGTTGTACAACATACGTTTATCTCGATCCAAAAGCACCATTTGAGCTTCACCAATCAGTTGAAAGGCATCAGCTGCACCAGGGAGCTTGTTCTTATCGGGATGTAGCAAGAGAGCAAACCTGCGGAATTGCTTCTTGATAAGAGTATCATCAGCTGTTGGCTCTATTTTAAGGATACCGTACCAATCTTTCTCACTTCCAAAAGTTTTATTCTCTGCAGAGCAATGCACTTCACAAACCAAAACCATCTGTGCAATGTTCTCCAGATCAGGAAAGAGCTGCTGGGCTTTAGATGCAAACTTTTTAGCTCCAATGAAATCTCTTTTTTCCATCATCTTTTCAGCAATCCCTCTAGCCTTGACGGCCTCTTCTTTGTTGCAGTCCATCACTAGTCCAGAATTTGATAGTCCTACTCCTATGTCTACCTTATGCTTCAGATGATAGATTCCAGTAGAAGCAAAGGTTTAAGAAACTATAATATTCACATCAGCTGTTCAAGTTCACGTACCCTGAAAACGTTCAGCATCTCAGCATAACTAAGAAAGAGAAAACTACAACAACAACAACAACAACATACCCAGTGTATTCCCACAGCGTGGGGTCTGGGGAGGGTAGAGTGTACGCAGACCTTACCACTACCTCAGAGGTGAGGTAGAGAGGCTGTTTCCGATAGACCCCCGGCTCAAGACAAAACAGTCTAAAAATAGGCTAAAAAGGACGTAACAATGATACAGGATAAAAAACAAGATAAAACTACAAGAGACGATACGGAAGTAATATGTAGTAACAAACAATAGACAAGCAGACAGAAACAGAGCACTGCCACAAAATACTACCCCGAGGAATCCAAGAACCAGAAACTATAAGCGTAACACTACGTTTACTAGTCGGGACAATAAGGAAAAACACTCCTACCTACTAGCCTACACCCACTTCTACCTACTACTCTTCTACTCTAATCCGCGTCCTCCACACCTTCCTATCTAGGGTCATGTCCTCGGTAAGCTGCCACTGCGCCAAGTCCTGTCGAATTACCTCTCCCCAATACTTTTTCGGTCTACCTCGTCCTCTCCTGAAACCATCCATAGCCAACCTCTCACACCTCCGCACTGGAGCATCCGTGCCTCTCCTCCTCACATGGCCGAACCATCTCAACCCTCTCTTCCCGCATCTTATCTTCCACCGACGCCACACCCACCTTATCTCGGATATCCTCATTCCTAATCCTATCTCTCCTAGTAAACCCGCACATCCATCGCAACATCCTCATCTCCGCCACCTTCATCTTTTGAATATGGGAGTTCTTTACTGGCCAACACTCAACTCCATACAACAAAGCTGGTCGGACCACCACTCTGTAGAATTTGCCTTTAAGTTTAGTAGGCACCTTCTTATCGCACAAGACTCCAGATGCGAGCCTCCATTTCATCCACCCAACACCAATACGATGGGTGACATCCTCATCAATCTCTCCATTTCCTTGGATAATAGACCCAAGATACTTGAAACTCCCTTTCTTTTGGATGACCTGTGTATCCAGCTTCACTTCTACGTCATCATCCTGAGTCGCCTCACTGAACTTGCACTCCATATATTCAGTCTTGGTCCTGCTCAACCTAAACCCCTTCGACTCGAGGGTCTGTCTCCAAACCTCCAACTTAGCATTAACTCCTCCGCGAGTCTCGTCCACCAAAACTACATCATCCGCAAATAACATGCACCATGGCACCTCACCTTGTATTTGCCGCGTCAATACATCCATTACCAAGGCAAATAAAAACGGGCTAAGGGTCGATCCCTGGTGCAACCCCATTAACACGGGAAAGTGCTCCGAATCTCCTCCCACAGTTCTAACGCGAGTCTTGGCCCCCTCATACATGTCCTTAATTGATCTGGTGTACGCCACGGGTACACCTCGAGCCTCCAAGCACCTCCAAAGGACCTCCCTAGGGACTTTATCATACGCCTTTTCTAGATCGATGAACACCATGTGCAAGTCCTTCTTCCTTTCCCTGTACTGCTCCACCAGTCTTCTAAGGAGATGAATAGCTTCTGTAGTCGAGCGTCCTGGCATAAAGCCGAACTGGTTCTCTGAAATAGGCACGATCTGTCTCAACCTCAACTCCACCACCCTCTCCCAGACCTTCATAGTGTGGCTTAGCAATTTGATACCCCTATAGTTGTTGCAACTCTGAATATCGCCCTTGTTCTTGTACAAAGGAATCATCGTGCTCCATCTCCAAGCTTCAGGCATCTTTTCCGTTCTAAAAATACCATCAAACAACTCGGTTAGCCACTTCACACCTGTCTCACCAGAGCTTTTCCAAAAATCAACGGGAATCTCATCTGGCCCCGTCGCCCTACCCCTTCGCATCTTACGAATCGCAACCTTAACCTCTTCAACCTTTATACGGCTACAATAATCATAGTCACGACACCTCTCTGAGTGTGCCAAATCTCCCAGTACTAAGCTTTTGTCCCCCTCTTCATTCAAGAGTCCATGGAAGTAAGATTGCCATCTCCTCCTAATAAGTACCTCATCTACTAGTATTTTGCCATCTTCGTCCTTGATGCACTTCACTTGGTCAAGGTCCTGAGTCCTCCTCTCTCTAGCCTTTGCTAACCTGTATAACTTCTTATCCCCACCTTTATCCTCTAAAGTCGCGTATAAGCTTTCAAAGGCTGCCGTTTTAGCTGCCGTTACCGCTAACTTAGCCTCCTTCCTAGCTATCTTATACGCCTCCCTATTCCTTCGCCTCTCCTCCTCATCCTTACTCTCTACCAACTTCGCATATGACCCCTTTTTTGCCTCCACCTTTCCTTTTACTTCTCCGTTCCACCACCAGTCCCCTCGATGCTTGCCAGAAAGAGAAAACTAACATGATTTTTTTTTTGAAATTGAAGAGAAAATTAACATGATTACTTGTTGAGAAATGCTGTTCATGCAACTAGACATTTCCTTTTTAAGAAAAAATTAATGAGAAAAGGCCATGGTAATACTCTAAGCTGTTTAAATCGAAAAGGATTAGCATATGACAGTGGAAAGGAAAAATTGAAAGGGGTTGCCAAGCATGGAGTGGGTTTGATATCATAATCAATTATTGTATCATTTTATCTAATGAAAACACAATTCAATCCCAAAGTGATCAACAGCAACATACCCAGCGTAATCCCACAAATGGAGTCTATGAGGTCAGGGTAGAGGGTACGCAGACCTTACCCCTACCTTGGGAGGTAGAGAGGTTGTTTCCGATAGACACACAGCTCAAGAAAAGCAAAGCAAAACAGTCCGGAAAAAAGAAATAACGAAAGTGAAGAAGCCATGACAAAATTCTATATAAAGCATAATAAAGCAATTTGAAAAAAAGAAACAATAACTACCACAAAATAATACGATAATCGAAGTACAAGAAACAACAGATAATAACACATATAGAAGGACAAGAATATACTTGCAATTACTACACTCACATCTAATCTCAAAGCTTCATTCTATTCATTTATCTCTTCACACACATTGCCAAGTTAATAATTTTTATTAGCAAAATATTGTCGCATTAAAATAGATACTCATTCTCTTTCCAAGCTTTCCTCGGTACCCAACAAAGCCTATGCTTTTGACTCAAGGAGCTGTTAATTTCAACAGTTGCAGCGTCTGAAATAGATTCTCTATATCTCCAATTTGTGATAGCAAACTTTTCTATCTTAGATACTCAATTCAAACAGTTGACACACCTAAAATTGCTTTTTACTGTAAAAAGAAATACATCAAACATAAAATTGCTTTTTACTGCAAAATAAGTATGCATAAAGCTCATTTGATCTACCTACATAATACACACACGTAAATATGTGTGTGTACACTTACATATGCGACATCATTATCACAATAATAGCTGCAGGAAGTATATCAAGTATTAACCAGCTTTTATTTCCAGCGCCAGAAGTAATTTGTCAAGCCCATCGACATATTATATTGAAATTATTTGGATATAGTATCAATTAACCGGCTATGTAGAGGAAAGAGGAGTTAAAACCTGACCCAGAGGGACATCTATGATTGAAATCAAGCTATAAAATTAGAAAAGCATTTTATTTCAATACACACGGTCTCAAAAGGAATGTCCAAGTTTCTTCTTAGTTTTTTTCGCAAATTATGTGCTAACAAACATGCTTCTACACATACTACTATTATACTAGACCAAGAGTTACTTGGGTCCCACCTTTACCTAGCATTACATAATATTTTCTCTTCACTATTCCTTAAAAAAAAAAAAAGTAGAAGCAACTCGTGCACCCCATGTTCCTCCTTTAACGTTAAATGACCCATCTTGGAATTTAAACTCAACTTAGAAGGAAGTTACACCAATAATGAACATGTCCCAATTATAAACTAGTTGGGGTTGATCATATGAATCCTCTGTATCCATTGTGTTCTACTTGATCCCATTGCATCTTGTTACGCAATAAATTTCCTAGTTCAACACGAGATGAGTGGCAGGTACACGCTATTAGTTGAAAATTTGGTATTGCACCAAGCTTGGTATTTAAGTGGAGAAGGGCACAAGGCAAGCCAAAAGATTTCTCAGTCATCAAAAAGGAAAAAAATATATTATAGGTTCTCAAGTATGTATTCTTTCATTTAATTTCTTCCCAATGCATTAGCTCCCCCCATCCCAACCCCAATCATAGAAGTTTTAAACTAGCAGTTCTCTAAATCTCGCATTTATACTATAATAACATACAAATATCCAACCAAATTGAAAAAACTCCTATAATGGAGTGCCAATAAACTTAATCAACCAACTAAAATTAAAACATTGACAATTTACTTTGGTGTATGTCAGCCCCCAAAGCTTTGGTTTAGTGGTAAGAGTGTAGCTTATGATGTCTAGGTTAGGCAAAAGTAGCAGGTTAGAATCCTGCCGCAAACAAAATCCTGGTATAAAGGGGCGAGCCCATTACCCTTCGAGTTTTGATCAGTGGTATCAACAAAAAAAAAAATTACTTGCATATTTGTCACCTCAGAGGTAGAGGTATGGACTACGTACACTCTATCCTCCCCAGACCTGTTGTTGTTGTTTGTCACACCCAAAAACCCAACATTAATGTGAAAAGACTCTCACTATTCATGTATCAACAAAACCACAAAAGAAATTGATTAACAAGATCACAACTTTCAAAGAAAAATGATTAACAGCAAGAAGCAACTTCCAGAGAAAATTGATTAACAGACAGAAGAATGTAACTACCCCCATATCACAACAAACAAACAAAGCAGAAACTAAAAGCGATAGAAAAATACGCCCCTTTTAGTGATTCCCAGTAACATGCAACGCCAAAATTCACAATTTTCAGCAATATACTTACCCAAAACATCCTAAAAACAGAGAGCAAAACAAAAAAAAAAAACCTTCTCCCCTAAAAATAAACTTGTTTAAACTTGCACAAAAATCAATATTCCCCACAAAGAACAAAACTTTAATACAGAAACAAACCCCAAACCATCAGATAAAAGAACCCCACAAACAAAAAAAAAAAAAAAGATAAACGATCAGTCTTTAATGGAAACAAACAAGAACTTGAATTTTTATTTCTACAAAAATAAAAAGAAAAAACAAACATAGAGTTGATGAAGAAGCTTACATTGGGTTGAACGTGAAGTTGACGACTTGTTTGAGAAATTTGTTTTGAGAATGTATAAATGTAAAAAGAGGCAAAGGGGGTGAGGAAATTTGTATACAGAAAGCCTACAGTAATAGTACCGGAAGAGAATTAAAAGGTCCTTAGAGTTGAGTTTAATTACGGGTATGTGTCTTTGGGTTTCTTGTTATTTTTCTCAATTTTTGGGGCAAATAAGGTTACGATATTTGTTCTGTGTACTATAATGTGTCATGTGCTTATGCCAATTCGCATTGAGAACTATAATGAGTAGTAGTTTCTGTGATTCCTTGCAACATTTTAAAATACCTTTTAATATACATTGATAGAACTTCTTATGGCTACGCGGTGAAAAAATTGTTTTCGATAGATTCTCGATTCAATTGTTAAAAATTTAATGAAATTTAATATAATACATGAATAATTAAATGACTTAACAATTATAAATTGTTACCTTTGTGAAATTTCACATGCAAAAGATTAAAAAAATGTGTGTTTCAATAGATTAGAGATTAGATGTGTTTAATAAAATATTATAAGGATTAATATCATGATCTATTCATATTTTAGGAACTAAAAACAAATATATTATGTAAATTTCATGTAAAAGTTATTGAAAACATTTTAAATCTTTCTTGGAAAGATATTTTTCTCTTTTACTTATGTTAGAAATTTCAGAATGCATTCTTTTTTCTTTTTTTAAATTTACCTTTGGAGTTTTTGGAATGTAATGCTTAATTTAATTTATTTTTAAAAAGTATTAGGTTTATTCTATCTCATGTAGGGAATGACCTATCTTTATTTTTTTATAAAAATAAATTGTGGTGTTTTTTTGCTTTAAATTTCAAAATTAATTAATTTTTTTTATGTGCCATTTTAAAGAAATACATCTTTTCATTATTTTATTTTCTTTGATCTTATTAATTCACGTGAAATATATGTGCAATGTATGTACATTTTTTCTTTATGTACATAATTTGCATGTACATAAAGATTAGTATATCTATTAAAGTAGGTTCAATGATGGTTACAAACTTAAAAGTTGGGATATAACTCTTTGTTTTCAACGATTTCTTTATTTGAATATGATGTAATTGCATTATATAATTATTTTTTCGCTAATTGTGCTTCTACATATTTGTGCAGTCTTGAAAACCTCTAAGAACTGACACACATCACTTAACAATAACTACTTTTATGAAATGCTTTCTTTTTGTTTGGCTAACTTGACATTTCTTCGACTTATTGATGTGTCTAATAATTGGTCCATGAAAAATATTGCACTCCATTTTCTAAACTCTTTTTAAATAAATAAAAAAATCATAATATTAAACTAAATAAAGTCACTATAAGCAGTTGTGCTACAAATAAATAAACAAATATCAAAGCAAATCAAAACATTAAAATAACAACCAAAATTTTTTAGTCCATTTTTGGAAGAGTAATAAAAGACGAAGAATATGCAGGTATGTAGGTGACAAAATCAAAATGTGCTCTCTTCATTTCTTCTTTAGTCAATTTGTGTATAATCGCATTACCTTTTCTAAAGTTATGCTTACTTTTTGGATTCCCCATTTGCTGCGTTAACAACTCGCAATCATTAATAAGAAAAGTATAAGTAGATATGAACTGTATTAACAAATTTTAACTTTCTAAACTTACATATTCGAGTGTCTTTTTATTTCAAATAATAGATTTGAAATCACATTCCTTTTGAGGCATTTGCTAATCTTTTAAATTTTGTATCAATAACTGTTATTGATACTATTAGGGTTGAAGAAACTGAACGTTGCACTTAAATTTTAGCATTTCAATTATAAAAAAAAATTCATATCGAATTGTACTCAAGTATTTTAAACATAACCTAACCTTTTGTTACCTTACAAAAAAATTGAGAAACACTGATCTTTCAAAAAATCATTCTAGTAAAAATTTCTCAAATTAGCTATTGGAGCATAACACACTTGAAGTGTTACTCGTGAGAGGTAATCCTTTCATAGTATCTTTTAACATACCTTCGCACATCCAACCTGATGTGAAAGCAATCGATATTGGACAACTTCACACAATTATAAGTTCAGTATTTTCGAATTTTAAAAATTTAAAAGTGATCGAAAAATTGTCTTAAGAATCGTAAAGCTTCTAGATCTTGAGGCATGAGTCATGACATATACAAAGCGTTTAGATTTTTCAAACAATCAAGTTTTAAGTGAACTATAGACGAAACTTTTTATTCAATCGCCATTAAGAATTTGTGTTTAAATAGTGTGCGGCCCAGCTTATTGCCTTTGCCAGTCTATATAGGGAGAAAGACATAAATAGTCATCCGATTAAAAATATTGACAACCGGATGGCTTACTACCTTTTACTCGTAACTGAGAGACGCAAACACAAGCTTGCGAGCTTTTAATAGTCATAAATACTTAGATGATATGGGTGACGCACAATAAATTTTCAAATATAAATACTATGGGTCATATGAAACTTAGTTCAATGGGAGATTGAGTGTGTGAATAAAGTATCACAAAAAGCAAAAAAAAAAAGTTGTAATATAGTGTTAGATAAAAGCGTGCGATTTATAGAAAAATAATAATGGAAAATGTGCAAATATACGTAACATATAATAAACTAATAATGAGTTGTGCCATTCTTACTACTATTATTATAAAAGTACCTTTAAAATAGAGTTTAGATTAGACAAAAATATAAATATTTTGGACTTTAAACGCAAATAAAATCTTATTAAATATTTTCTAATTCTAGCCATCATGTTGAATTTAAGTATTATGTACGGAAGATCTACGTATGTGCATAGAAACTAGCATATATATATAACACTGAAAAATTAAAGATGCAAATCTTTATATCACATGAATTTTTCCTTATTTTATATGAATTTCCTGTTATTATGAAGTGTTGTCACCCACTAAAATAATGTTGTGTTTCATATGGTTTACATATACAGATTTTGATATTTAACATACAATCACAATGTTTTCAGAAATTCTTTCTGTCAGGCATTCCTGCTGGATCAAGCTCCCAGAAACCTCGCAGGCTGCCACCTCTCTCTTCTGTCAGGCGAAAAGCTGGGATTCGATGACAGAACCTGAGTTGCTCGGATACACATATGTTCACCTCTTCTTCCACTTGAGGATTGTACACAGACTTGAAACCTTGTACCCACGTTAAGAACTTTACAGAGACATACCTATCAGATACATCCACTATTTCAACATTTTCATATTCACAATCTTTTAGTTTATCACCTTTCATGTGAGCACTCCAGTTTTTATATACTGCCCAAACTTCACCTCTTCTGGGGAAGATCTTGTATACATTCTTCCTCTTCATACTTTCTGCTACTACTTGATGTGAAAAGGCATCGGTTCCCGTATATTTGTTCAGCTTTCTGTTTGGAAACTTAAACACGCCACAACCAATTGGCATTGTTTTATCATGCCAATGTATTACACTTTTAGGTGGTGGGCAGGCATAAAACCATGCCACATGCAACACAAAATTAGGCATAGGATCTATCTTCTTTATCTGGCCGTAGTACCTCGGCAAGGCGTCTTCATTACTGTAAATCGCCCAACATTGATCAACTTGAAACTTCTCCAGTGATCTCTCAGCATCAAAGCTGTAGAATTTGTGTTCGGGAACCTCATTAGGTACTGATGCAACAAAGTTTTCAGCAGCATTTACTGAATCCATATGATAGTCAGAATGCGCATTTCCTTCAGACTTCCCTTCTAGACCAACAGAAGATGTATCTCCTTCAGAAATGCCTACTTGGTCAATAGGTAAGGAAGCAGGGTCTAGTTCAAAGGATCCTTCAGGAACATCATTCCTCTCCATCTCTGTCATCTTAGAAGAAGGAACTCTGTGAGAGAATCTAAACATATCCTTTGCAGGAATCAGAAATGGGTCCCTTTCCCCTAGTTTTGCTGCTGCTCGATGAAAAAGACAAGTGAAGCCTTCTGCTTTACCCAAATATGCAACATGGACACCAATACCATCTGCGTAGTCTGACAAGACCTCAACAAACTCGTACTTGTACTTTTTCTTGCTCTCAAAATGACAACACCAGTTCATATCCCAATCTTTAAAGATGGCCCAAGTTTCTCCTTCCAGTGGAAATATCTTTATCGCATTGTAGCTGTTTTCATTTATTGCACATGCCAAATGTGAGAACATAGGATGATCTTCAGTGTATTCTGAGTTTCCCAGTCTGAACCTACCACAAGAAGCTGGAAGGCCCTCAGATAGCCATTTGGTTTCAAATTCATTCAGCAGCTCCCGTTCTAACCAAGTTATGCGCAACTTAAAAGCAGGAGATAAAATTTTCCTGATGACTGCATAGAATCTAGGCATGGCATCCAGATTATCATAAACAGCCCATACTTGTCCAACCTTAAAGCAAGATTCTTCCCTGTCCTTGTCAAAATCACTAAAATCTGGATCTTCACATTCAAATGTTTCTGGCTCAGTCATAGTAGAAGGCCCTAGATCTGAGGGAAGATCAAGGTTTTGTCCACTGCCTTTTTCAGGTACACCCACTCTTTCATTTGCAGTCTCAACTTCCTGCTCTTTGTTCTGCAGGCTCTCTTCAGAGGACAAACTGTCCTTCAATTTTTTCTCCTCCCCATTGGGAGTTACTGCATGAGACAAATGCTGAACCTCGGACTCCTTCGTAGGAGAGGGATATCCAGCCCCCTTAGATCGCTTAGAAGGATCTTCTTCTTCATCTTCATCACTTAGATTTTCACAGTAACTGACACGCTGTCTACTCCATGTAGATCTACGCCGGTTTTCCTCAACGAGACATTCACAATTCTGCCCAGGCAGATGAGCACAGACATCAAAATTTGTATCTTCTTCAGAGTCTATGCATGTTGATGAATCACAATTTTCACTAGATTCTGTTGATGTCTTCTTTCTCTTTGTGTTTTTCTTTCTATATTCCCCTGATAAGCCCTCCCTATTCATTTTGCCATATGCAGTTTTCGAGTTTCCATCGTTGGACTCCTGACCAACCTCTGAGGCAAACTTTGACTGCATAAATGGATCCCTGGCTAAGGTCTCATCAGCACCCTTCTTCGGACTGGAAGTAGGCTGACTCCTACTGGTTCCGGGTGTTGCATCTGGAGCATTCAGTTCATGAGCTGTGTACGCCATTTCACAACGTTGGCACCACAAAACTTTATTTATCATGGTTGTATAATACTTGAACATAAAAGAACAGAATGGGCAGGCAGTCCAAAAGGTTGGTTGGCTTCCTGGAACTCCTGATTGAGTACCATGCGGATTAGTGAAATTGGCCTCTTCTTTGTTGCAGACCATCACTAATCTAGAATTTGATAACTAAGAAAGAGAAAACAAAAATGATTACTTGTTGAGACATGCTGTTCATGCAGCTAGACATTTCCTTTTTAAGAAAAAAATTAATGAGAAAAGGCAATCACAACACTCTAAGCAGTTCAAATCGTAAAGGATTAGCATTTGCAGTGTAAAGGAAAAATTGAAAGGGGTTGCCAAGCATGGAGTGGGTTTGATATCATAATCAATTATTGTATCATTTTATCTAATGAAAACACAATTCAATCCCAAAGTGATCAACAACAACATACCCAGTGTAATCCCACAAGTGGAGTCTATGGGGTCAGGGTAGAGTGTACACAGACCTTACCCCTACCTTGGGAGATAGAGAGGTTGTTTCTGATAGACCCTCAACTCAAGAAAAGC
This sequence comes from Jaltomata sinuosa, assembly GCA_003996215.1. Taxonomy (NCBI): domain Eukaryota; kingdom Viridiplantae; phylum Streptophyta; class Magnoliopsida; order Solanales; family Solanaceae; genus Jaltomata; species Jaltomata sinuosa. Next base: position 107,352 of record QJPP01003631.1, on the reverse strand, counting down.
AAAACAAAGCAGTCCGGAAAAAGAAATAACGAAAGTGAAGAAGCCATGACAAAATACTATATAAAGCATAATAAAATAATTTGAAAAAAAGGAACAATAACTACCACAAAATAATACGATAATCGAAGTACAAGAAACAATAGATAATAACACAGATAGAAGGACAAGAATATGCTTGCAATTACTACACTCAGATCTAATCTGAAAGCTTCATTCTATTCATTTATCTCGTCACACACATTGCCAAGTTAATAATTTTCATTAGCAAAATATTGTAGCACTAAAATAGATAATCATTCTCTTTCCAAGCATTCCTTGATACCCAACAAAGCCTATGTTGCAGCATCTGAAATAGATTATCTACATCTCCAATTTGTGATAGCAAACTTTTCAATTTTAGATACTCAACTAAACATAATTGTTTGCGGAAGTGCTTCTTGATAAAGCCACCTTATGCTCGCCAGAAAATTACACTATTTAGCTAGGTCAAAATTTTAGTTTTATATATATACTATGTGTTGATTCCCCTTATTTTCTATGTGTGTCTACTTTTTTTTATATTTTGACACCCTCTTAATAAAATTTCTGGCTCCATCACTCCTTGGAGTTTGGTTTCAAAAACAAAAAGAATTACTTGCATGTTTAACACACCCAAAAACCCAGCACTAACGTGAAAAGAGTCTCACTATTCATCTATTAACAAGATCACAACTTTCAAAGAATTTGATCATCAACAGCCAGAAACAACTTTCACAGAAAATGATTAACAGGCAGACGAATGTAACTGCCCCATATCACAACAAACAAACAAACAAAGCGATATAAAAAGACGCCCCTTTTAGGAGTTCCCAGTAACATGAAACGCCAAAAATCCAAAATTTTCAGGCAATGTACTTAGCCAGATACAAGAAACATCCTAAAAACAGAGCAAGAAAAAAAAAACCTTCTCATCTAAAAGTGAACTCGTTTAAACTTGCACAAAAATCAATCATTCCCCACAAAGAACAAAACTTTTATACAGAAATCAAACCCCAAAGCATCAGATAAAAGAACCCCACAAACAAAACAAAAAATGATAAAAGATCACTCTTTGATGGAAACAAACAAGAACTTCACTTTTATTTCTATACCACAAAAAAAAACATAGAGTTGAATGAAGATGCTTACATTGGTTTGAACTTAAAGTTGATGACTTGTTTGAGAAATTTGTTTGAGAATGCAAATGCAAATGTAAGAAGAGGCAAAGGGAGTGAGAAATTTGAATATATAGGAAAATTCTCAGATTACAGTAATAGTACCGGAAAAGCCATCAAAATGTCCTTAGAGTTGGTTTTAATTACGGCTATGTACCTGTGGGCATTTTGTTATTTTCCTCAATTTTGGGGGCAACTAAAGTTACGGTATTTTTTCCAATTATGCCAAGTGTTTTATGTCTTAATGATGAGTAGGATCCAGGAGGGTTAGTAGTTTATCTGATTCTTTACGATATTTTAAACTACCTTTTAATTTAATTCTATTTTTATCCCTCATTTATTCGTAAATTTTTATTTTAATTCTTGTGATATTTTCTTAAGCATTTTACATGGGAAGTACATTATATCTAGATTTTTTTTATTATTATTATCCTGCTTTATATCTAGATTATTTTAGAACTTACCCTCAAATATGAATTAACAATATAAATTTAACTTGACACATGACTAATTAAATGATTTAACAATTAATAACTTTTAAAATTTGTGAAATTTCACATGCAAAAGTTCAAAAAATACGTATTTCAATTTATTAAAAATTGAATGTGCTTAATAAATTATTATTAAGGATTAATATCACGATTTATTGATATTTCACGAACTAAAAACAAATATATTATGTAAATTTTATGAAAATTTATTGAAAATATTTTAGTGGAAAGTTATTTTTCTCTTTTACTTATGTTAGAAATTTCAGAACGTATTTTTTAAAAATTTACCTTTGGAGTTTTCGGAATGACTTTTTTTTATTTTATAAGTTAATTTCTTTTTAAAACGTACTAGGTTTATTTTATCTCAGGTAGGGAATGAACTATCTTTATTTTTTTTATAAATACAAAAAATTGTGGTGTAATTTTTCTTCAAATTTCAAAATTAATTAATTTTCTTTTATGTTCAAGTTTAAAGAAATACGTCTTTTTATTATTTTACTTTTTATGATTATATATTAATTCACATGAAATTTATGTGCGATGTATGTACATTTTTTCTTTACGTACCTACGTTGCACATATATAAAGACTAATATATCTATTAAAGTGTAGTTGCAATAATAGCTACAAAAAAGTTGGGATATGGTTCTTGTTGTTAACGGTTCCTTTATTTGATTATGGTGTAATTGCATTATATAATTATTTATTTTTCATTAATTATGTCTTTACATACTTGTACAGCGTTAAAAACCTCTAAGAACTGACACACATCACTCAACAATAATTATTCTCATGAAATAATTTTTTATCTGGCTAACTTGACATTTCTTCAACTTATTAATATATCTAACAATTAGTTCAAGAAAAATATTGCACTCTCATTTGCTAAACTTTATTTGAAATAAAAATTATCAAAATATTAAACTGAATAAAATCACTATAAATCGTTGTGCTACAAAAAAAAAAAAAATTCAAAGCAAATCAAAATATATATTATAGATACCAATCAAACTTTTTTCGTCTAATCATAAAAGATGAAAAATATGCAGATAAGTAAGTAACAAAATTAAAATATGCTAGTTTTATTCCTTCTTTACTCAATTTGTGTGTAGTCGCATTAATTTTTTTAAAGTCATGCATGATTTTTAGGTTCTTTATTTGTGGCATTAACAATTTGTTGTCATTAATAAAAGAAATATAAATAGATATAAACTGTAGTAAATTTTGGGGGGAAATAAAGTTAAAATATTTTTTCTAATTATAAAATGATTAATGTGTGAAGTGTTTAGGGATGACAAATGGGGCAGGGTGGGGCAAGGCGGGTTAGAGCAAGCTCTTAACTGGGTAAGGCAGAAAAAAAACTTAAATGAGGCGGGACATGATAAAACGGAGCAAGTTTAAATTTATAAAAAATAAAAATAGGACAGAGCAGGTGATGAGGTATGAATAAAAAACATTTTCTACACTAAAGTATTAAAAAATCACAACTCATGGGATGTAATTTATTTAATTACATCTTCTTCATCAATGACACTGGACTAAAATATAAATTGTCATCTTATTCTTCTTACATTTTCTGAAAAAGGATAGTTAAATTTTGATCATATGTATATATATAATATATTATATTGAGAGGATAAAATTGAAGACTCATTTGAAACTCATATGTAAAGTCTTATCTTTAATTTTCTTATACTTACAATGGACTAAAGTATAAATTTATTTGTTCAACCGATAAATCGATCAATAACCATTATACAAATACCATATTAATTGATATCTTATTGATTCAATCAACGATTTAATAAATTTAAAAATTGATAATCGTTTAGCCAGACTATTAGACACAAATATTCAATCAAAAATATTCACTAAGCGCCCCTACTCCATATATATCTGTTTTAATTTGATCATTGCACTTTAGTTCTTTCAGTGACGTAAGTAAAGTGTAGTGCTATAATTTTTATGGCAACTCATACTCGTTCAAACAAATACAAAAAAAATAAAAAGTGACTAAACGAAGTGAAATGGGATAGGGCTTAATAGGGTAGGATGGGGCAATTTTTTTTAAAAAAATATACTAAATGAAACAGGATAGTACGGATGAAAATCTTAACGGGTCAAAAGTTATCTTACCTCTCCTCCCCCCGCCCTAACTCATCTGTCATCCCTAGAAGTGTTTTATGTCTTAATGAGTAGGATTCAAGAAGGCCAGTAGTAGATTCTGTGATTCCTTGCAACATTTTAAATTAGCTTTTCATTTAATTGTATTTTTCATCCCTCATTTATTGGTAAATTTCTATTTTAGTTCTTGTGATATTTTCTAAAGCATTTTACATAGGGAGTACATTATATCTAGATTATTTTAAAAATTATATTATCCTTAAATATAAATTAAAAATATAAATTTAACATAACATATGAATAATTAAATAATTTGATAATTAATAATTTGTAAAATTTGTGAAATTTCACATGCACAAGATCAAAAATGTTTATTTCAATTTATTAAAAATTAAATGTGCTTAATAAAAATGATATGGATTAATATCATAATTTATTGATGTTTCAAGAACTAAAAACAAGTATCTTATGTGAATTTCATGTAAAGTTATTGAAAACATTTTAATCCCTTCTTGAAAAGGTATTTTCCTCTTTTATTTATGTTAGAAATTTCACAACACAATCGTTTTCTTAATTTACCTTTGAAGTTTTTGGAATGTAATTTTTTTAATTTTGTAACTTAATTTCCTTTAAAAAAGTATTAGGTTTATTTTATCTCATGCAGGAATGAGCTATCTTTATTTTCTTATCAAATATGTGGTGTATTTTTTCTTTTGATTTCAAAATTAATTAATTTTCTTTTATGTACCAGTTTAAAGAAATACGCCTTTTTATTATTTTATTTTTTCTTTAATTTTATATTATTTCATGTGAAATATATGTGCAATGTATGTATATATTTTTTATGTACGTACGTTGCATGTACATAAAAATTAGTATATCTATTAAAGTGATTGCAATGATGGCTACTGACTTAAAAGTTAGAATGACTCTTTGTTTTCATCGATTTCTTTATTTAAACAGGGTGCAATTGTAGTATATAATTACTTATTTTTTGTCAATTATGCTTCTACATATTTGTACAGTCTTGAAAATTTCTAAGAACTAACACACATCACTCGATAATAATTATTTATGAAATAATTTTTTTATCCGGCTAATTACTTGACATTTTTTCAATTATTGATATACTTAACAATTGGTTCAAGAAAAATATTGCACTCCATTTTCTAAACTCTTTTTTAAATAAAAAATTATCATAATATTAAACAAGAAAAAGTCACTATAGACAGTTGTGCTGCAAAAAAAAAAAAAAAACTTCAAAGCAACTCAAAATATTACAAATACCAATCAAATATTTTTAATCCATTTTTGGAAAAGTTATAAAAGATGGAGAATATGTAAATAGGTAGGTGACAAAATTAAAATGTGCTCACTTCTTTCCCTTTTTAGTCAATTTGTGTGTAATTGCATTAAAAAAATTTAAAGTTATGCATGATTTTGGAATTTTTCATTTGCTACGTTAATAATTTGCAGTCATTAATAAGAGAAGTATAAGTAGATATGAACTGTATTAATAAATTTTAACTTTCTAAACTCATATCTCTTAAGTCTCTTTTTATTTCGAGTAATAAATTTGAAATCACTTTTTTTTTAAGAATATATTTTTCAAATTTTGTATCAATAATTGTTATTGATATTGAAGAAATTGAACATTGTGCTTGCATTTTAGCATTTTAATTAGAGTTTTTTTTTCATATCGAATTATACTCACATACTTTAAATATAACCTAACTTTATTACTATAAAAAAATGAGAATTATTTATCTTTTCAAAAATTATTCTAGTAAAAATTTCTCAAATTAGCTATTAAAGAATAACACTTAAAGTGTTACTCCTGCGTGATAATGCTTTAATAATATTTTTTAACATGTATTTATAGATTCAAATTGATATGAAAGCAATCAACATATTAAGGGATCGAATAAATGAGCAATTTCACACAATTATAAGTTTAGTATTTTTGAATCTCAAATTTTAAAGGTGCAAAAAAGGATCATATATCTTCTATATCTTGGGGGACGAATTATGATATATATACAAGTGTTTAGATTTTTTAAACAATCAATCAAGCGATTTGCATATAAAATTTATTATTCAGGAGTCACTAAAAAAAATTGTGTTTAAACGATAACAAAATTTTTTTTACGTCTTAATATATTAAAAGAGAAGAAAATATTTTTCTACATCTTAATATATTAAAAGAAAAAAAAATATTTTTCTAAGTCTTAATATATTAAAAGAAAAGAAAACATTTTTCTACGTCTTAATGTATTAAAAGAAAAATATATATTTTCTACGTTTTAATATATTAAAAGAAAATAAAATATTTTTCTATGTCTTAATATATTAAAGGAAAAGAAAATATTTTTTATGTCTTAATGTATTAAAAGAAAAGAAAATATTTTTCTACATCTTAATATATTAAAAGAAAAGAAAATATTTATCTACGTCTTAATGTATTAAAAGAAAAGGAAAATATTTTTCTTTGGAAATAATGGTTGAAGTTCTTTTTAATATATTTCTCAAATAAGCTTTGGGTCAGGCGGGGTCAGGCGGGGTCAGGAGGGGTCAGGCCGGGTCGGGTTGAGTGTTTTTAAAGTTTTATTTATTAGATTTAAAATTTAAAAAAGAGTGGGGTTCATCAAAAAAGTTATCGTATTTCGACCATGTGATTTTTGAGTTTAGCCAAAGTTTAGTTATTTTTATGTAAGAAAAGATAGTTAAGCTATTTTGTGAAAAGAAGTGATAGTTAAATTATCATTTGTGAAATGACCCTGATTTTTTCTTGGGTAACTTACATAAATCCCACAACTATAGGAGCTAATTACTCCTTCTCCCACTATTTTTAAAATTACATAATATACCGCTCAGATACATCATTTACAGGCATTCACACCACTCAGATACATCGCTATATGCATCCACATAAGGCATATATTCGTTGTTCGAATACATGATTTAGTCTCAAATACATCGCATCCGCATATATCTGAAGGATTACAACATGTATCGCATGTATCTGAGGGTTACGGCATGTATCTGAGGGTTACGGCATGTATCTGAGGGGTTACACATGTATCCGCATGTATTTGATACACGCGATGTATCTGAGAGGATTTTTAATAAGATATGATATATTAAGTAATTAAAATAAAATAATGAGAAGATTAGTAAATATAATAGGAATGTTCGACGCTTTAGGTAATTTTTCCTTTTTTCTTTATAGAGAACTTTGTACCCTCATACTATTACTTTGTAGGGGATAAATTAATCATTTTTAGAATGTAATAGTTTCATGAGCTAAATAATCATCTTGTCATTCTATGATGTAATACCTATTATATAATAATTTATTGGAAAATAAGATATTTTGGAGTGAATCTTTCAACCTAATTTAAGGTATATGTGTTGCGTAAAGACGAAAAAATTAAAAAAGGAATTCGATACTGCCATACTTGTACAACTTCAACAGTAGAAAGGATTTGAAGTTGCTCAAACTATTTTAACAAGTAATGAGTTAATTTATAGTTCTGTATAATTAGTACATCAATTCTTTAATTTCCTTCACTCCTACTGCCGATAGAAACTTATACTTGAAAAGTCTGCGCAAATAAATAAATAAATTGTTTTTATGTAAAAATAAAATAAAATAAATATATATATATACTAGTCTCTATGAACGTGCTTCGCACGTTATTCTCTGTCAATTATAACAAATGTTAGCTAATGTTATTTGAAATTATATAATATTTATTTTATGAGTATAAAAATACCATTTGATAATATCCCCACTTAATACTTTCCATTATAATATTATATTTTTGTTATATATCCTTTTTTTATTAACAATGTGAAAAAATATTTTAAAAGTAAAATAATCCAACATTAAAAATTGGGTTAGTGACCAATATTGTATTTATTTATTTTTATTATATACATGTAACTATTATTGTTATTATTATGGGGAGTGGTATATTGTGAAAAGAGGTCTAGTAGAATGGTATTTACGAACACTACCCTACTAAATATTAATTAGTACTGCACATGCAGGCAACACTACTCCCTAATTCTTCTTCTAACTGTACTTATATAATTCTAATGTTAAGTAATTATCTAACTCTTGATTGCAGAGAGGCGTTCTTCCGATTTCTTTACCAACAATTTAATCAATTAATTACCAAATATTTTTTAAAAAAAACAAAAATAAAGTAGTTAAGCTGGGCCTTAGAGTTTAGTTTGTTAAATTTAACTTGGAAAATTAATTCAATTATCATTGCGTCACCTGTAAAACACGTGACAGTATGTCCTCCATTTTGCACAGAATGCATATGCTGCTAAGTTTATCTTATTTCATTTTATTCTTTTTAACTGTTCTAAAATCAAAACATTGCATATGGGCCGGGTCAGCCTGAAATTGGACCAGCCCAGAAAAGTGGGAGCTGAATTGATCAAAAGTCAAACTGGCAGTACATCATGCTTGCAACTCAACCATTGAACTCAAGTCAAAATTGTGATACATGAATGTGACAACATTTAATAATAATAATGATAATCAAGAGGAATTTCCAAGTATTGTTTTACAGTGATGAAGCACTGAATACATCTCTGTTTAATGAAAGCACAATTGGAGGTACAAAGGAATTTCCTCCCAAAAAACAATAGTTGTCAAAGAATCAAGATTCTAACATAGCCCGAAAGATGGTGGATTAACTGGTATGTCTGACTGCTTTTTCTGAACATCCTCTCTTTCGGCAACAAGTACGATTACTTCCTCCCAAGCACAAACAGCGCGAGATAGAACTCTATAGGAGGAATAGGAATTAGCAGCCCCGGTTGAAAAGCAAAAGGGACCCTCTCAATATGTAGACATTATATTCTTGAAAAGTTCCTTAGGAGCTGGAGTTTCAAGACAAGAAAAGGATAATCAGTGCCAGTTATGCCATGACACACAATTGAGGAATGAATGAACTTATCTTTAACTTACCTGGCAACCCTGTAAATCTTTCATATTGCTCATATGCCTGCCCAATAAACATTTCAACACCTGTCACAATTTTTGCTCCGCTCTCTTGAGCTTCCCGCAAGAGTCTAGTGATTTTGGGCGTATAAACAGCATCAAAAACAAGTGAGTAGTACCTCAAAGCTTCCTGTAATTTACAAGTGATCAGAAAATTGTGATGTAAATGGACATTAAACCTACCAGGTCATAGAGACAAAACAGGCCCCAGATTTAGAACGACAACGAATAGCTCAAAATTTTCATTTACACTGAGAAGGCAAATTTTGAAGTTCATAGCTGAAAGCTAATTGGTATTGGAACGTCCAAGAGTGTACAGAGAGTGCCGTACGCGTCTGTACAACATTCATCCTCCTCATAGCTGTTAATAATAAGTTCAAATTACTAGAAATTCATCCTCCTCATAGCTGGTAATCACGTTTCAATATATATTACCAATAATAGTTTCTCATTTGATCTGCTTCACTTTTCAAAATTATTATATCCAAAACCTGAGTGGCTAGTAGGTAGCTAGCTCATTCCCCAGAGTTACGTGCTATCCACAAGCAGAAGATGTAAGGAGCTGGATGGGAGCTATGCACGAATAAAGACTGGTTAACTGGGTGTGTTTGTGTATTGGTGAAGATTGGATAAGCAGCAGACAATGATCTTGAACTGGTTTCTTACCAGCGTTCCATTTCTGACAGAACTGGTCTCACTCATCGTATCTGTTTTATTCCGTTATTCTTGAAAGGGAACAAATCATGAAAGTTCTTTTCATAGATCAGAATTTCATTTAAACTTTTTAAACCACTCACGGAATTATAAGGATCTGATCCGGAAGAAATCTTGAAAATGAATGAAATGCCATTTCTAGGACGCATAAAAACAAAGGAGAAGTTTGAGATTGTGGGCCATGACAACAAAGGTATATAATTACAGACTTCATTTGTTGACTAGGCGGTTTGGAAGGTTATGAAATGCCTAAGATCCGGTTATTTAACATAAAGACGATTGATTTTGATATGTTCTATAAGAATTACACACACATTCTGAGTATGAAGCTAATTGAGGGAAAATGTTTTTCCAAGCAAAAGAAAAAGAAACAATAAGAAAATAAAACTCCTATAAAATGAAATTTAAAAACTCCGCTCTGTTCAAATTAATAAAGCTCTTCTGCTCAATATTGAACCCCCTTAAAACATTGAAACTTAGAGAAGTAATTGCTGAATGCTGGATATGAGCTAGTTGAGGGAAAAAAGTTTTCCCAACCAAAAGAAAAAGAAGAGAAGAAAATAAGAAGATTCCCCGATGAAATGATAAAAAGAAAACCTTGATTCCATTCTAATTTATATATAGTTTTTGTATGTTCAACATGTTGGAAATTCGGGAGGAGCAACACTCTCAATCACTCAAATTCTTTCTTGAAGACAAGTGAAAGAAATGATTCTTTACTTCATTCTACTTCCTTTCTCAATCAATTATTCTCTTTGAAGACAAGTGGACTTCTGCCAACTTGACTTACATTTTGCCTTGACGAAAATGACAAATATATAGGTATTTACAGGACTATCCTAGAATGTACTTAATTTAGTGCATGTATGATGTATCATCATTTAATTCTATTGTTTCGTCTTTTTCTCAAATACATGTATTCGATCGTACATGTATCCTTACATTAATATCCTAAATACATGAACTAACTAAATTCATGTATCACACAAATCAAAAACTCTTTTCTTCGTCCAAGACAAGGTTCACATTTCAACATCCTGCCTTGAACCTTGTGGTTGGAATTCACAAAATATTCTTCAATTTCTCAAATCTTTCGTCCTCAACTCTTCCAAGATTGCACATCAACATTCCTCTTGAGAGTTCGGATAGTTTCATCTATTTTCTTCAGAAGATCCTCACATTCTCATCTTCTCAAATCCTCATCTTCTCAGAAGATATTTCCTTCTTGAGATTGAGGCTGTCATTGTTACTGTTGTGCTTTAGAAGCCACATCATCAGTTTCATCAGAACATTCCTCTTCACCGGTGTTCTCCTTCAATTGTTATATTAAATGTAAAAACTCTTTTAGGTTCTACAAGGATCGATAGTATTTTAGAAGCGTCCACTTCTTCAGGAATCATTTCTTTAAATTTTCATAAAAGCTAGTGTTGTTAGATTACACCATGCTTGCCCATGCTTACAATTATAATCATCTTCATCTTCATCAGAGTCACTTTCTTCAGAGTTGTCACTCATCTTCATATTTTCTCGGGTTTCACAAAAAGAAACCTTCTCCGACATCTCTTCATCAATTCCTTGATAGATGAGAGTGTGTATTTTCTCATTCATCTTTCTCATGGCAGCAATATCATCTGCTACCTCTCTATTCAAGATTCATTGTTGTGAAACAACTCCATGAGCAACCGCTTCGTTAGGGTTAAAACCCTTGTCGGGCTCCTTCCCTAAGAAAAATTCTTTCAAAAGCTTTTTAACTTTTGAAATCTTGGTAGTTCCGCCTACCAAATTGATATCATCAAATATTCTGGTGCTTCTCTCGCCCAATATTCTCATAGTTATAATAGCTAATCTCATATCCATTTCGTTCTAAAGACTCATCCTTTTGAATCTTTTGAAAAATTCTGATTCTCCACATGTCCCTCAAGACAAGAGGCTCTGATACCAAATGTTGAAAGTTCGGGAGGAGCATCACTCTCAATCACTCAAATTCTCTCTTAAAGACGAGTGAAGGAAATGACTGTTTTTTACTTCACTCTACTTGATTTCTGAATCAATGATTCTCTTTGAAGACAAGTGGACTTCTACCAGCTTGACTTACATTTTGCCTTATTGAAAATGACTATTATATCTAGGTATTTATAGGACTATCCAAGCATGTACCTAGTTTAGTGTATGTATCATCGCTTAATTCTATTCGTTCCTCTTTTTCTCAAATACATGTGTTCAGCCATGTATCCTTACATTAATATCCTAAATACATGAATTAACTAAATTCATGTATCACACAAATCAAAAACTCTTTTCTTCTAAGACAAAGTTCACATTTCAACACAACATTAAACCCTCTTTGTTTACCCATTTCCCATGCATGATATTGACCTTGAAGTTGTTCACCTAATAAGATATGGATTCAATAACGAGTTCTTTTTATATAAGATGAGTGCAAAGAGGCAAACCTTAGAGATTGGTGTATCATCAACCTTTGGTTGCATGCCTATGGAGGTGGTATTTGCAAGAATCATATCATTTTCTGGATGGAAATTGCTAAGCTCGTCAAGAGACAAAGCCTGAGCTCCAACTACATCAGCAAGTTCTCTCGCTCGTTCTTCAACAAAATCAGACAGAACATCAGTATGAAGTAACATAGTTTACAATCAATACTAGAGTAGAAGTACTAGGCATGGTGCATGGTCATGAGCTAGACAGAATTTGAAAAATGAAGTGTGGAACTACCATAGGTACGATTAGCAATCACCACCCTAGCCCCCTTTTCCTTTGCACCATAAGCAAGCGCCTTTCCAGCGCCACCAGCACCAATGACCACAAACAATTTACCAGCCAAGGGTGACCCAGATATACTAGGCTGTGGACCTGTAAAAGGAAATAATGAAGCTCAAACATTAAGCTCTAATTCAGAAAACGATGTTTGCAACTGGGAAATGATTCTTTGACCTTGCAACGCTTCTTCAATGGCGGAGATTGCACCCACATAGTCTGTATTGCAACCAAATAACTTCCCATCAGGTCGCCTTACAATGCAATTGACAGCCCCTATTGACTGCAGGATAATCAAGAAACCAAGAAATTGCATGTGATATGATAAATCAACCGAACAATTTGTAATACTGATCCCTGATCATGATATAACTAATACCTTAGCAGTAGGATCAACTTCATCACAACAGTTGAGAGCGGCTTCTTTGTGAGGAATTGTACAGCTGCACAACATAAAGTTGCATAATTAATTCTAAACATGCATATGAATTATACTTGTAAAAGGGATATGCATATGAATTATATCTACTAGGCATGGCTGACGCATAAAAATTAGGAAAAACACGACAGGGATGATCTCAACCAAGAAAGAGAAAATCAGAAAGCAAAACATAAAAGAAAAACCCAGTGAGCATGCGGTATGTACGGGTATAAGTAGATGATACTTTCAAGCTGTGAGAGAGAGGGAGAAGGAGGATGGTGGGCCAGAGAAATTTGGCATGACTACCTTGATGAAACTAAAAGACATCTGATAAAATACCAGTTTCTGTTTTGAGAGCAAACCTGAAGCCGGCAAAATCTAAAGATGCGTAAGTCCGGAAAAAATTTGCAACATCATCTACCAGCAAATGCAGAAAAACACCATTAAACCCAATTGATCTGAAAGCTTCATTATATAATAAAGGTGATTTGCTATGGCTAACAGGTTTCCCAATAATGCCATATATTCTGGTATCTGGTCCCAACTGTCTGAAATTATATAAATTCAAAAGATTTTCAATTGTTGGTTGACCAGGAGCCGAAACTTTTCCCACTTCAAGAGTACCAAACGTGAGGTATCCACCAAATTTTGGACAAAGTATTCGAGACATCAAACCCTTCTCTCCCATGACCATGGCTATTATTGGTACCTATTTAACAAAGTGCAAGAAATGCATTAATGTTTATCATGACAAGCATCTCAGAATGCAAGCGAACTCATATTCACAGGTAACTCAAAAGAAAGCCAAAGACTCAAGGAAGATGGAGGACAACTATAAGCATACAATATGCATAACATCTAATAATAAAGAACCATGTATCATCTGCATGCATGCACATGAATAATATTATAGTGGCAGCAGAAAAAGAGAACGAATTTCAACCATGAAGACAACCAGCTTATGATTGAAGAAACTAATGCAACTGATTTCATTCTTAAATTCCAAATATGAAAAAACAAAGCAGGACAACCTTGTAGTTTTATTTATTGCATTCATCAATCAATTAGGTTTCAGAGTCTTAAATTTATGATTTCTCCAGCCCTTTTATTCCCTTATGCCTAGTTTAATTTGCAATATGGACCATCTACCCACAATCGATGACCATCCGCCCTCTTATACATCACTTTCAACTTCCATGGCCAAAAAGTATATTAATGGAATATTATGAAAATCAAATATAATTTGTTGGAATTCTTTTTAACTGAAGGGATTACTTTGTATTTAAGAGAACATATAACTGTCTTATGTATTTTAGCTAATCATCATCTTATCACTACTTGCTAAATCATTTCAGTGAAAATTCTAAAACATAATTGTTAACACATATAAGGTTAGGGGTGTTAATCTCACAAAATTAAGTCCCTACAGCGGTCCATCCTATTGGGTCTCACCAAATAAGAATCCACCATCCTTCACTAGTGTGAGAAATATAGGAGAAAAATATTATTGAATTGTATCTACATTATTACACAAAGATCCTATATATAGACACTATATAACAATCCTTTACCAAGTAGGATTCTATATACTATTCCTATTCCTATTCTAACTAGGATTCAATATACTATTCCTATTCCTATTCTAACAACTAGAATCCAACCCAACAGCATATAACACAACCTCATCACTTGATGTACTAAAAGGCCCCTTAATGGACAAGTGATATCAGGATGTCATTCACTTGATGAAATGTTTCCAAGGCATCAACTCTACTATCTAACTTTAACTTTCTCTTGCAATGGGAAAAATCATCAGATAAATTAAGACAATTTAACAAAACCCCACCACTGTCACCGGGAGAGAAAGAGAGAGAGAGTTAATTTGGAAGCTATTCTCAATTTCCTTTTTTTTAATAAGAAGTTATTCTCAATGTCTTTGTTCCTCATTGCTCTTAATAAATATCTAGGTTATTAATGCATACCCAGCCATAAGTTTATGCTGCTATACCTAACTTATTGGCATGTATGGCTTAATACAAGAAGCAAGAAGCAGCCAGCTTCTAGATTCCAGCTAAGCAGCTACTATTATCATGCACCAAATCCAGCTGAGGAAAACCATGATGTATCACCAAGCATATTTGAACGCAAATTACGGTTACTGAACTTGGCTATACGACTTACGCCGCTTACTTGAGAATGTACAGTAATTTGGAAAACACGTGCAACATCAGTGATGTCTTGTGCAGTTGTTGCAAATTTCACAATGTCAGCTCCAGATGCCTGTATTCTTGCTACTAGATTGCCAAGATCCTCAGCTGACGGTGTGCTATCATAGTTGTGAGAAGAAACAATAAGTTTGCATTTTGTAGACTTATTTCCACGCAGAGCATTGTTGAACTCGTCAATAGCCTAAAGAAAGGGGAGAAAAGGAAACAAACAGCATAAGAAAAGCAATGATTATTGTTTATTGATGAATCATCCATCAAAGCAAAAAGGCAGAACAAATGAAGACTCAAAGAATGAGAAACGCGGATGTTAAAGTTAGCAAAGTTTTATTTATCATATATTCCAACAGGGAGAGATTCTTAGTTGGAAAAATCGGTCTGTGACTGAATATTCCTTCATGCAAGAAGCATCACAGGCCATACATCTCAAAAAGTCACGCTCAAAGTCTCAATACAAAACTGCCAGGTTAATACACCTTTTAAGATGCTTTGGAATTTCTTTTTTTTTTTGAGAATACGATGCTTTGGAATTTCTACTACTCAAGTTTCTGGAGATCTGAACGTCAGGTGACCAGATTGATTGGCCTTGTATTCTCCTTCTTATGCATTTACCTGAATTCCATCGAGGACACTTAGCAGTAGTCACTCGAGCTCATGATTCCTTTTTCTTTTGGATAAGGTGGGAAGGGCCATTTTTAGTGTGAAATTTACCTTTAGCTCAACATCAATGTAATCAGCTCCCAACTCCATTGCTAATTGAAGTGCATCCAATCGACTCATTTCATCACCAGCATATTGACCACCTTCCCAAGTGGGCCTAGCAAAGTAGGTGATGTTCGGAAATTTTTATAATGCACTTTTCAATGTTTAGAAGTAAGAGAGGAACTATAAAATCAGAAAGTAGAAATATATTTACATGTATATTGTAAAAGAACTAATATTTGTTATCACAAGTTAACAGGAGCTGCAATAAATTCATCAAAAGATTGAACTCAGAGCTGGTCAGTCTCAGATGCCTAGCATGAAGATATAGAAGTGTCCTTTTATAATGTCAAAAATGTATAATAGACATAACACCAAAATCCAGCACATACTTATCCTGCTTGTATTGCTGAAGTGTGGTTCACAAAATTTCCATGTGAAAACATGCATCACAAAAATGAAGCACAGTTGTTGACAAACAAGAATATCAATAAATAAAGAAGATGGCTTGTTTAGGTTATAATAAGCCAGATAGAAATATCAATATCTTTTCGAGTTCATGTGATTGAGGTCCTAAAAAGCCAGTGATGAGAAAGTTAACGGTCAAAATTTATATACAAAAGATCCTAGTGCCATCGAAAAACATGATGTCTTCCTGAGTTCCGGGACAAATTAGACAAAGCAGCAAGCAACCATACCCTATGCCTTTAAGATGGTCCAAGCTATGTTGTAGTGCTCCTTATATGTGTGTCTACAGGATATGTCACATAGTACCTTCTTAATATCATCCCTCCCCCTACCCACACCCAAAATATAGCTGCAGATCCAAGAACATGCGGTGTATCAATAGAAAGTGAAAAGGGACCAACCAGGGAAAAAGTAATTGCCTTTAAGAAGGTCCAAGATATGTTGCAGCGCTCCTTATATGTGTATCTACATTATATGTCAGATATTAACCTCCCACGCCCCCACCCCCACCCCCCCAACCACCACCGGAGAAATAGCTGCAAGCATATAGTCAACTAAATAGAAAGTGTGATAAGTCCCACATTGATTGATAGGTTATGATCTTCTTTATGGTCTTGGCAGTCCTCCCCTCCTGAACTAGCTTTTGAGTTCGAGTTAGACCCAAGGTCTATTTCTTATCATGATTCATGGTGTATCAGAGTAACATCCATCGATCCTTGTTTTTGTGTTTCTCAATGTTGGGTTCCCATGTTATATTATATCATCAATGCTCTAGTTGTTCAGTCGTGGGCGTGGGCGGGAGTGTTATGAATTATGTTCTCCTTATATGGTTTAGAGGGTATTTGGATTGGCTTATTTTAAGTGCTTCTTTTGGCTTTCAAGCACTTTTTTTTTTTTGGAAAGACAAAAAGTGCTTTATTCACCTACTTTTAGGCTAAAAAAGTACAAAAATAAGCTAAAAGACAAAAGTTGGGTATTCTCAACTTATGACTTTTAGCTTTTAGCTTATAAGCTACTTTAAAAAGTCAATCCAAACACCCTCTTAAAGCAATCGTGAGCTAACTTTTGGGTTTGAGTTAGGCTCAAAACCCATTACTTATCAAAGTGAAGAGGGACCAATCAGGGGAAAGTAATTTCATTCCTTTTCATACTATTTTCTTTTAAGAAAAGCTTGCTAGTGGAGGCTGGTTTTGAGCTCTAACTGTTTCAAGTCAAGTTGGTGACAAATTTTTTTACTGAAAGAAACAAGAGTGCAGATTAACAAATAGGGATATAACTTGTCTGAGCAAACTGATAAAGAATAAGCATTTTCAGTATGAATTTTGAACCAAAAAAGGCTTCACAGCGATCTGGATGATGGAATGTAGAAACTGGGAATAGAAAATGGCAACGGATGTTCCATGAAAGGAAACAAAATGAAATGTGGAGGAAAAAACATAATTTTTCTCTCTGTATGAAAAACGCTCTCCGTACATTGAGCCGTTAAAACCCCTATTCTACCGTTACACAGTGACTGCCACCGAACCTGCACCTGATGGAGCCACCGGATGTTGCCAATTGTCACTGCTGATTGTCAATATGCTGAAGAACAGGGACAGTATTAATCTGATATTGAGAGACATTATAGAAGACATGAGCAGCAAGCTTGCCGTGATGAATAGGTGATACATTGCTACAAGGAAGTCAATCAGGTGGCCAATGGGCTAGCAAAGCATGCCACTAAGCTGGATAATGCTCTTATATATTATGAATGGCAACAACTGCCAAAAGCTGCTATAGGCGCTTTTCACTTGGACAAAACTCAACTTCCTAGCATTAGGCTTAGATTTACAACAACAACAACAACAACATACCCAGTGTATTCCCACAAAGTGAGGGAGGCTTAGATTTGATAAGTCTAATTTTCCTGTAAGTTGATGATATTGATTTTGTAAGGCCTGAGGAGACTTGTACCTTAGGCTGCTTTTGGTGAGAAGTCCATGCCTCACAGTTGTAACTTTTTGATATTTATGGAAGGGATGCTCCAGTTTCAATAATAAAAAAAAAATGGCAACGGATACAGTGGAGATTCAATAATACAGTAACCCACCGACCCCCTCCGAAAGTTGTCAACACAATGGGCCAACAATGGCTTTTCCTGCTTGTGTCCTTGGTGACTCAAAACTCTCAACCTCATGGTTGGAGACGGAAGGCCTTTTCCACTAGGCTATCCCTCCCTAGTCAACAACAACAACATACCCAGTATAATCCCACAAAGTGGGGTCTGGGGAAGGTGGAGTGTACACAGACCGTACCTCTACCTTAGAAGTAGAGAGATTGTTTCCTATAGACCCTCGGCTCAAGAAGGAAATAGTCCAAAGTAGTCCAGAAAGAGAAGTAAATAGAAGTACAAGAATCAACAGATAGTAACAAAAACAACAGATAGTAACAGGGCAGTAACTACAACAAAATAATACGATACAACAAATAATAGCAGAAATCGAAGGACTAGAAACTGCAGGAACAATACTACAACTACTAGTATGGACGGATGACAAAACAACGCACTGCTACCTACTAACGCAAAAGACACTTTAAATCGTGAAAATGCAAAAGTAGAATCTACCAATTATATGATCAACCAAACCAAATACAATTTACATTCCTAAGATCTGATTCGAGACCTGCCCAAAAGGCATTAGGATCAACATACGGATAGACATTCCTCAATCCAAATACAGAAGACAGGAACATAAAGAAAAACAGCAGAAAACGGGGCAGAAAAGAAAGGATGCATTTTAACAATCACAACTATCTGCCTATCTTTCTCTGAGCATTAGAGATTATTGTTCAAGGGGCAAAGCAGCCGCTTTAGCCACATAATCCCACAATGATTTTGCAGCTTATAGGCATCAAAACTATTTATTCTACTGCAATTAGATTCACTTCACTAACAATCTATTTTATGTTATATTTCGACAATAACAAATCAAAAAATTGTTATTGTATGCTACAAATTTCCCTCCCACACACACACCTCCACTTTTTCTGTTTCAGCTTGCAGTAGGAAGTCCTGAATCCTTTACAATTAATACTGCTACCAACTAACGCTTATTCCCTTGCTTCAGATATCATATTATTTGTTGTTGCTACTTGTTCTCTTCTTAGTTGTTTTCAGCATGGCTTGCTCGCTATTGGATTTGCTTTACATACTTGATTTTTGATACTCGAGCTAAGGGTCTATTGGAGACAGCTTCTCTACCTTGACAAGGTAGAGGTAAGTCTGCGTACGCACCACCCTACCCAGACCCCACTTGTGGGATTACAGTGATTATATTGTTGTTGTACCAACTAAGGCTTATTCTTTCCAAGCAAAACAAGGAAAAAGGACAAATCTTTCTTAATCTTCCAGCTATCACAGAAAACACAAAAAGGGACATGGCAGTTTCACTAGTCACTAGATACTAAAGACAGGAGCTTGGAAGCAGAAATTAGGAATTGAAACCTGTAAGTGAAGAGAGTAGGCAAGGGGCACTGTCTGATTATAGTATCAATATCTGGCCTAGGACTAAAGCTTTTGAGGCTATCCAATCGAACCTCAACAAGATCAGCCCCACTCGTCTTAGCCTTTAGCATAAGAACCAACATTTGATCCACTGAATCAGCCATAATTGGTGCACAAATTAGAGTTTGGTTCCTCCTCATTGCCTCACCCTCCATCTTCTTCACCTCTGAATCCACAACCTGACCACCCCACAAAAACAAACACAAAAAAAATCTCAACCCCAACAATTCAAGAAACTCAACCCCCACAATTCAAGAAAGAAAAAAAGAAAGAATTTAAACAATAAAAAAGTGTTCTTTTTGTTTTCCAATAGTAAAGGCAATGTGGGTTGGTGGAAGTCTAACAAAGTTTGGTGAGGGGAGAAAGCCAACCCAATTTTTTCAAATTCTTTATTAGTTTCTTTTTCCATTTTATGAAAGTAATTGAAAATAGGACAGTTGTTAAATGACTCACCAACTCCATTGGCAACCAACTCTAGAGCACACAAAATGGGTAAGCAGCAGAAATGTAGGCTCAGCAGCCAGCTTGAAAAAGTCCAAGTGACAGAGGTCTAGATATATACAAATATATTATTAGGAAAAAGAAAAAGAAAAAGAAAAAGAAAGATGAAGTAGATGTGATGTGTGGTTTTTCTTTAGCTTTGTATGATCCCATCAGAATTGAGAGCCGCCTTGGTGGGATAACTGTGCGGGGTTGGTGACTGGTGGGGGATGAATTCTAATTTTTTAATTCTTTTTCCATTTTTTTTTGACAATTATATTAGTATAAGATTGTATGAAAATGACCATAAATATTCTTCTCGCTGTAAATTATTTGAGACCATTTAATTCGACCAATTCTCCTTAAAATGCTTTATCTCAAACAAAAAAAAGAAGTAAAATTTGATTTATAAATACGGACCATTTTACTTATCGTCCTTATTAAAATAGATGTTCCACAATACTTGTCATTTTAAAAAATCAAGGTATAGTTAGTTATTTGTTTCAATATATCGAATATTTTATAAAAAAAATTAAAAAAATAGAAATATTATTTTTTGGCTGCCTAGACAGACTGCAAAAATGTCCATTTAATGCTTTTTACTACTCCCTTCTGTTTATATTATTATTTGGTATTTTTACTTTTTCATTTTGATTGAAAAAAGTGGTATTCTACATTATTAAAAAGATACTTATTTTATTTTTAAAAAATTTGCCATTGTTTACATATTTGAAGAAGTCTTTCTCAATTATAATTTTCTATAAATGTGTAAATAGGTATTTCTATAATTTTTGCAAAGATATTTAATATGCACATGTTATATTACTTTCACGAAATTAATTAAGATGCCCACAAATTGAAGATAAATCTAAGAGGGAGTAATAAAGGTGAGGGCATTGAACATTTAGGTGGACAATTTACTAGATTGAGAATGGGCCCGATTTAGGACAAAAACACACAACTCCTCTTGGACCCAAGTAGCTGTCAATTCATCCAATAAGGCAACACCATTGGCAACTCCAGGATTAGCATTCTACACTTATTTATAATAGTCAACTTCATACCTCAAAATTTCTTAAACATTATTGCATACTACTCTCTCCGTCTCAATTTAAATATCTTAGTTTAATTAAACTCGAGGTGTAAGAAATAAAGGCACTCTTTTAAATCTTGTGATCTTAAATTGAAAATATGTGTAATCTTTTAAATTTTAGGAAAAATGGTTCAGAACACACCTAAACTATGATCGAAATTGTCGTTATACACTTCAACTTTGTGGGGGTCCTACGACCCTCCTGAACTATTTTATAGTGTAATATTGAGGATATTATCAGCATAGTTGGACGTACTAGTGAACACACGTATAAGCAACAACTTCAAAATAGTAGATTGAAAGTAAAAATCACAAAAAATTTAAATGATTTGTGTTATTTGATCAATAATTCTGAAGATAAAGTTAGAGAGTTTTAGGAAAATCCTAGGGTTAATGGAAGATAAATTAACATTAATGATAATCGACCCCTCTTTTTGGTAGTGTGTGTAAGTACTCACTTTAGTTTGAGTGATTTAGTGGTCCAACTAAGCTGATAATACCCTCAAATATTACACTATAAAATAGTCCAGGGGATCATAGGGCCCCTACAAAGTTAGAGTGTTTAACAACAATTTTGATCATTGTTTAGGTGTGTTTTGAGTCATTTTCCCTAACTTTATTACGTTAAACTTGTCATGTAGGATGTTGAAATTGAAAAACTTACTTATTGAAAAAGTCACGTTTTTTAAACAGACCAAAAAGGAAAGTAATTAATTCTTTATATTTTATTTTTAAACTTATAATAATTTTTTTTTGGATAAACTTATAATAATTTATTATAGTTAACTGATGGAATTACTTAAGGATATATATATTAATTAATTATAATCAAAGTGATACATTTTTTTCTTCAAGATTAGAGAATTTTAGGGATAATTCTTTAGCTATGCAAACTAGTTATAGGTTGGTTAGAGGAACCCATTCTCCTTTTTCCGTTAACTATTTATGTAAAAAAAAAAAAAAACGTAAGTAAGAATAACTATAGCTTCAAAGAACTCAAGTAGAAAGATGTTTTAGATTTTAGGTGAAAAATTTGCAACCTTACAAGATGTGGATAATTGAGAACCAACTTGGTGGAAGCTATACGATATAATATAGCCTCACAAAAATAAAAAATAAAAATTCCAAATATGACAGGAGATACACTTTGTACTTGTCTCACATTCATCATAGTCACAAGCTAGTTGTTAAATCAGACGTATTTGTTCATGACACTGCCTTCTATATTGCTTTTTCTGAAACAAAAAAAAAATAGATCAAAGACAACTTTGTCTTTTCTTGTAATTTTTTATCCTTTCAACATATAGTGTGCAGGGTGCTTGAGTATCCGTTATCATGATGCGAACTTTGCATATAGAAAATTTTAGAACACAAATATTTTAGAAAAAATATTTTTAAAAAATTGTGTGAAGTAGAGGTGGGGTTGGAGGTAGGGGTGAGAGTAGGAGGGTGGAGTGGGTGAGATTGGGGTGTTATGAAGGTGAAGACTTATTTTCTATACTTTCATTAGAGAAGTCATTTTCCTTATTTTGGAGGAAAATGTTTTCCTAAAGAAAATATTTTCCAAATTTTTTGACCAACCAAACACAAGAAAATTAAAAAACATTTTTCAGAAAATATTTTTTGCGGTACCAAACACACTCGTAATTTCATCTCGTGATTTAGAATTATTAGATAAAATCATGATTTCAACTTTTTATAAATAAAAATTTGACTTATAAATTTATATTTTGTACAAAAAATCCCTAAGTTTAATTTAATATTTACATACTACTTTTTCCATCTAAATCTAAAAATAAGTACGACTATACATGTTCATTTTTTTTTGTCTACACAAAAAAAATCTAAATTTTATCTAAAAATTAGTACGAGTGTATTTATATCTACCAACCATTTATTTTGGATGTAAATAAAATTTGTAAGTTGGTATTACTCTTACCAACCTTTGCCAGCATTTATATTGGGCCTTCTAATTAATAATTTTTTTGCGAGAATACCAAAAGAGTGATGAAATATTCGCGAAATATGAACATGAAGATATAGTTGCTAATGATATTGATCAACAAACATCTCAAAGTAATAGAGTTGGTTCGTCTTCTCGAACATTTGATCGAGAAATGCATGTTCAACGTGAGAAGATTGTCCGTACTGTGTGGGAGGATTATATTAAAGAGTAGTACACTATAACTCATGTTCAATTTTACTTTTTATTGAACTAAAGTTCGATCAATAAATGTTGTAATTTTTTTATAATAACTTTGTGATATTGTATTATACTTTGTTATGAATTATAACTTACAAAATCTAATTTTCATGTCCAACAAAACTTCAACTTCATCTCATATGATTTCATATCATGATTTCATCTCGCATGGCCCAACAGACCCTTAATTCCTACCTAACTTATCTAAACTTTGTTGAGTGAATTAGGACATAGATAACGATACTTTAATCCACAATTAAATGAGCATCAAAAACAAAAATTAAAGTTCATCCTGGCAATTCGTGCAAAAAACTTGTTCTAATTGTGTATACAGATTATACATTTTATCAATATTACAATTTAAAACATTGTTCTTCATGAAGAAACACGAAATTACTTCTAAAAAGCAAAATTATTAAAGCCAGAAAATTTTGAGAGACGGAGAACATGAAGATCAACAAGTGAAGATATATAAGTTTCAGCTATCTATTTTCAAAATAAAAATTCAAATGATGTTTGCCCTCACAATGTTTTTATTTTTTGACAATGTTAAACTCACCCTCATAGTGTTTTCAATTTGTAAATATGCAATAGTATAACTCGTTATTTGAGTTACTCTCAATCTTCATATTTCATAAATGAATAACTATAAGACTTGACACATGATTTGCAAAGAAACTGTTGGGCAAACTCTCAGCAACTGTTAAAACGAGTTTAAGGCGCACCGAGCAGTTGGGGTGTAAACCTCACAAGTAAAATCACATGAGCCTCAGGGCATTTTGCAAGTGTGCCGTCCGAGCGAAGCCCAAAAAAGCCTATAAAACATTGGGTTTACAGCTTAAGCTAGGAAAAACCTAAAGAACAGAAGAGACCTTTTTGACACATGGAAACATCAGCAAGTGGAAAGGCTGCGCTCATTCTTCTCACGCATTTCAATGAAGCAATGACAATGATTTTTGGTGTGGTTTTAAGTTTAACCAGCAGCAGCTGAGACATCATTAGATGGTGGAAACAAGTTAGAATACAAATTGTCAAGTGCTTCAACAGTACGTGCATATTATTAACTCATTTCAAGCCAACCGCCAGATTTTGAGACCATTAAATAGTTAAACATCCAATTGAAATGACAACACTCAGATTTAAGAAAACAGCAATGCTAACGGACTAAGTTTTATTACGGTTAATGATTGTCAACAAAAACTGGTACAACACACACTAAAAAGCAGCGCTTGGTTCAATCCAATACAAAAGGCATCACATGATAAATACATAGAAAACAAAGCTCAGCCGCTCCAATGAAACTTTATTCCAAGACACTCTCCGCTGGTTGCTGAATCTTCAACACACAGGAGTAATTAACCCTGGAGGCCAATAATACCTGACAAGAGTGACGATACCACATGTTACTATAAACATAATTAAGGACAAAACCAGGCTTGCCTATATGATTCACATTTCATTCTAAAGAAGCAGATGATTCAAAGTTGTCATTTGAAAGCAAAAGAGAGCATGTTTCTGTTTTACTTGAAACAACTAGCGTAGAAGAATCATTTGAAAGAGAAAACCACAGAGATTGAACTAATGACTATAGCTAACCCATCAGCACTTGATCAAAGTATCTACGACGCACAGTTAAAATGATTAAAAGCAGATGAGCCACATAGACAACGAATCTAGTTACCAGAATGTAAATGACGCAAGTTAAATAGTACTTACCACAAGCAACCCTTCCGCCAGCATTTCCAGTGGTCTTACTGAGCTCGTGTCCTCCTAAAACAGCAGGACAACAAGTTTTATGTCAGATTAAGTGAAAGTGGTTTACAAATATGTTTAAAAGGTAGACTATATTTCAACCCTGCCCTCTTTTATTCCATGAAAGGAATTTTGATGCTCCTACACCAGACACTAGGTTTTTTACATGCAAATACTAAACCTCGTACCTAAATAAAGCACAACTCTTTGGTCCACAATCCTAATCTCAGAATATCATCGTATGCACACTTCCCTACCTTCTATTTTCTGAAAGTTGATACTTGGTAATCCTGACATCCTCATTGAATATTTGCAGTTGCGGCCTCACGATCTTCAAAATAAGAAGCATCCTTCTTACAGTCCAACCACTCCGAGCACACACATTAAAAGGATAAACTATGGGTCTTAATCCAAAGGATTTAATAGTAATTTTAGATGGATAAAGCAAAGGCCTCACAATGACTTTACTGTAAGCAAAACGAGAACTCAATGGCGTTGTAATATATTCTTCTTATTAGTTAGTTATCTCAGTCCACCTTTCTTTCAATCAATCACAACTCCAGTTTTGGGCTAAAATGAAAGGTGACATTCTCTCTCTGGGACAGACCAAAAAGGAAAAGGTGCCCACATAAATTGTGACAGAGGGAGTATATGTCAAGCACTATGGAAAAAATGGAGTTTCGTTGGCCGCAAACTAAAATAAAAAGTTGAGTGTCAAGATTATATGTATTTTATCTCTTACTTCTTATCCTCTTTCGTCTCTCACATTCTGTTGTATTGAATAAAAGAATGCCGTACTCGGCTCATTATAAGTTTAGTTGCTGGAGTAGGGGAACTAACCCTTTCCAAGATCATCAGGATCGCCATGAACAACTACAGCTCTTCCAATGATGGATTGTGGACCAGTAAGAGGAATCTGCAAAATTTCAGGTTGCAAATTAGTTCAGAAACAAGTATAGAACAAGATTAAAGCTTAGATTCAACAAATAATTTACCTGACTGTCGGTAATGGTAAAAGAAGCAGTACCTGTAATTTATTGCAATAATTACACCGTTAGTGATGCTAACTAATTTGGAATTATGTGAGGAGAGAAAGAGAGAGAACAGGCAATGACCTCTTTGAAATCAATGTTGGCTTTTCATTATGCGAAATAATTGTGCGTTTCAAGACAATACAATTATGGGTAAACCTTTACTGCAACAGAAATATTTTTTCCAAAGGCCAGGGTTACCACTATACACCGTGTCAAACCAAAATACACTAGGCTATAGAAGATAATTAAAATCTTCAAATTGCAGACATCTGACTTGAAATAAAACAAGGATAACTACAACCAGGTTACTTGTCTGATCAATCACGCTGATAGCTTCAATAGTTCACCGAAATTTCTGCGAATGATCGTGACAGCTATTCAAATCCTATTCAATCTGAATAATATGTCACTGAAACAAAGTGATTCCATTCCGTCTCTCTTTTCTTTTCGGATTCCAAGGAGGAGCTGCCGATCCTAACATCATTTATGAGGAGTCTAA
The DNA here is from genome assembly GCA_003996215.1 of Jaltomata sinuosa. Lineage (NCBI taxonomy): Eukaryota > Viridiplantae > Streptophyta > Magnoliopsida > Solanales > Solanaceae > Jaltomata > Jaltomata sinuosa. The sequence goes on along the minus strand of QJPP01003631.1, from coordinate 80,617 downwards.
CAACGAAGCAGCCTCCTCAGATGAAGATGTCTCCGGTGCTACTCTCCCGACAAGAACTTTTTCTATTGTGATTCTTTTTGGCACGTTTGTTCAAGAGACACAAAAGAGAGATGCTTTCTATCAGTCAAAAGTAGATATTGCCCCCCATGCTCCCACAATCCGCTTACTGAGGATTAGAAAGGAAGGACCTTGGGCCAGGGAAAGTTGGGTTGGGGTACAGAGCCGTAAGCGCGCGATGAGGGGTGACAGAGGACGTGCTTGTACTGTTCATAGAAGGATATGAAAACGTACTTATTTGTTGGGAGCTTTCACTCTATATTATTTGAGATATGCCTCTAGGAGCATTACAATCTACAGCTCAAATGGTCCCTTATGGAGTCTCTATTGGTCTTATTATTATTGTGCGCCTTGTGAGCGTGTTTGGATCCCCGAAGGCAATCGCTAGGATGTTCCCCGAACCGAACCCAGGAAAGGACAGGGGGGAACAGCAATATGGTCAATGTCTGCGTTTCGTTGCAAGGCTCATTTTTCATTGTAGGTCATAAGGCGGCAGCTTTATTTGATCAACGGCTGGGGCATAGGGGTCCTAGTACTATCCAGGTGCAAAGAAAGAACCCCAGAGGTGACTGCAATAAGCAGAAATCTCACTCACGAGCCTAAACGACGAGCAAACACTCGAACGTGAGAGCAAGGGATCACCCAACGAATGGACGAGCTCAAAGGGGGGAGGGAGGCAAGAACCATGCTTTCTGAACTGCGAGAATAACTTACTAAGTCGTGCCATAAGGGGTCATTCTCCAAACAGGGCAGGGCCAAGCCTTTAGGTTGTTTAAGTAGGTTGGGTGACAGATTGGCCATAGGAGTACTCGGGATATAAACCAAGGCAACAAAAGTGGAGCATAAGACAGAAGTTCAATTATTAAACAAGGGATACTTACCATCTTCTCCAACTGTGATGTTACCAAGATCACCAGCATGACGCACCTCATCTTCAGGAGCACCATGCTCCTTACCAGCAGGATTGTAATGTGGTCCTGCAAGTTCACAACAAAGAAATTCAAAAAGGTCCAACAGTCATTTCTATGTCTCCGTCTTAAGTAGATAAAATTACCGGTTGACATGCAGCCATTTGTGGTATCACCAAGGGCGTGGACATGGAAGCCATGAAGTCCAGGTTTTAGGCCAGAAACATTTCCATTAACTGTGGTTGGAGCTGTATGCATTACATCAATTAGAGATCATCCATGATAGATCCATGAATAAACCATTTTACCATCATTAAAGTTAAAATTACCATCTCCATCTTGAGTGAAGAGGATGGTGCCACTAACACCTTCACTGCTGCTAAGGACGGCAACGGCCTTCACCATATTTGTATGTGATCTAGAAAATTATGATATAAGAGTCTGTTATCAAGACAACACATATAAGAGCCAATACAAAGCACATTAATAATTTCATATGCAGCTCACCTCATAAGATGATAGACAACATTTCCTTATACTAAACTTGATATAAATAGAAAATTGTTTGGTCAATCAGTTAGAAACATAAGGCAAGACTTTAAGTCACAAGCCAGGCAATATATTGACATCCAAAACAAGTCGATCACATAAATTATCCAAAACGTTAGGCACTCCATTTCTTCATCTCAAACATATAAGCTAGGATGTCAGAAACACTTGGGCATGTTTGTCTTGTAAGAACAAAAAAGCAAATCTTTAGTTGTCCAAACAAGCCCAAAGTATGTTGTTTGGGAATAAAACAAAATAAAGAAAACACAAATTTTGTTCTAAAACATTAAACAGTGTATGTTTTACCCGCACATTCCCAAAGTCCTCATGTTCTCCCCCCAAAACATCCAAACAAAATTTTTTATCCCAAAACCAAATCCAATGCTCACAATAAACAGAAAGTGAACTGTTTTCTAACCCAAGTGGCATCAAAGAAAGTCAGTAAACATCTTTACTTGGAGCAGGACTTCATCACACACAATTTGCAGGTGATACGTTTTAGTGTTTTACAATCTTTATAATTAGAAATGCCTATGCATCAATTCTAATCAAAAAGGCAAATACTCCTCTATACTCCGACAAAGCAAACTATAATTAGATGGAACCACACATCCAGAGACCAGAGGTAGATGCAGAATATCAGCGCAAAGCATAAATTTATGGGTAAAAATCCATAAAAATTGCAACAAATAGTATATATGAACCCATAACTTTAAAAGTAGAATGAGTTCTTGTATGAACCTTAAAGATTGAACCCGTGTAAATCTTTAAGCCACAGATGAAGATGATTTCCTAACCTTGTCTTAAAAATCATTATCCACAGAGTCAGCATAAAAATAAGCTCATAAGGCAGACACGACACAGTCAAAAGAAAAAGTCGTAAGACAAGTCTAGATCTGCTAAATCAGAAGTTGAATCCAACACTCATCATATACCAGGTGATAACCAATTCTAACAGTATCAGAACCAAATCCAGATTGAACCTAACGATATGGAACCGCGTGAGAATCAAGCGAAAACGAATCAAATGAATAGTCAAAAGTCAGCATGATAGAACATCGACTACTCGCATAAATCGGGAAAAAAATATAATCAAAACAAGATCACATCTGATGCACAGATTTTGAAGAAGAGGAGTGAGAAAAAAATGAATCACCTCAGGGCACCCCTTGAATGGCTAGAAGAGAGCAACAAGTCCAATATGTGCGCTGGTAGTAGTAGTAGCCAAATAAGAGTGAAATCAGTGCTTTTATTGGAGTTGAGGGGTAGGTAGGTGGCCGGCTAGTGTGTGATAAGTGTCGTATTAGTTTTGCCAACTACTTCTACGCCCCTTTTCTCTACGTGTTAACAATTATCTAGAAACCTAAGTTCAAACAAATAAAATTATTCTTTCACCCCCTAACTTTATTTTAAAAATCAAACACCCACATCAACTTTAAACAATAATTATTCTCCCCCTTTTATCCTATGTAATATCTATTTTATTTTTTATTTATGTAATATCTTTTTATATTATATGTAATTATTTTTCTTAACCTAGGTATTTATCATTTTTTAAAAATTCATTAACACTATTAGTAAATAATTATTTTATAAATTTGTTTATATCTAGATAAAGTCTAGATCTTTCATGGTAAATATAAAAACGAAGTTAGTTATTCGACATAGATACAAATGTGTTTAGCCGGACATAGTCACGGCGTTGCTTGGAAATAAAAAAAAATATAATAAAGACAAAGTAATTACCTTGAAACACTTTCTTGTATTTACTCCGGTTGGTATCCGGCAAACTTTACAATATTAGAGAGAAGGGGGAGTAGAGAGAGAAAAACTAGAAATGGTTCTGAAAACCTCTGCCTAAAACCAACGAAAGACTCCCTTATTTATAAGAAAATATAAGACATAAGGAATCTTTCTACAGTACAGACGGGACCCATTCTATCCCTTACACAATGTATTTACTGTAGTCGAACATATCATGTATCTGTAATAACAGTGTATCTACTGTTGAACATATTATGTTTCTTTTGAAATAACAAATCATCCACTCTTATCTTTTCCTTTTAGCTTCCGCAAAAATTCTTCTGCCTTTTCCAGCATATCTTCTGGAGTAGCTTCGCTCATTTGAGCTTCCTGTATATCTGCTATATCATCGCTGGTCTCACTCCTCATTGAGGTGTCAGATTTTTCATATTGTGTTATATTAAGGAGCAGATTTTTTCTGACTTCGTCAAGATATTTCTTGATCATTTCTTCTTTGTCTCCATCTTGAACGGAGATTCTTTTAGCCATGTTACGGACTGAGTTGTCTTGCACAATAATATCCTTTTGAGGTGCAAGGCTGTATTCTTGGACCTTAGCTTTAATAAGATCTATTAACTCTTGCCCATATAATGCTTTTGTTGTGAGATCACGCTTCATTAGCTTATCCCAAAAATTATTATAAAAATTCTGATATAAACAGGGAATTTTTTCTTCTATATAGTCCACTTCCGGGGTCCATTTATGAATCCACGGGATGGAGAATTCAATAAAAAAATATATCTGATCAATTTTGTCCATATAACAAATATGATCCGCGAGGAATATCTCGTTGAGTTTGGGTGATACTTTCGCCCATTCTTTGTATAACTTGAAAATGGGGTCTGGCAAAATTTTTGTTGTTGGACCGTGGTATGACCACCAATTAAGGAACCAATTAGGAATTGGTTCTGCGAATATCTTCGCACAAATTTTTAAGAACCAGATGTGCTTATGCTTCTCGTTATTATAAATGAGAGCTTTATCAAAAGCATGGATGTAGTCCCAGTATGTGAAATTCATGGGCACGCCTTTCAGACTTATCTGCCTTTCCTTCATTGTGGATATACCCCAATCTTCAACAGATATAATCTGCTTAATTATCATTTTTGAGAAGTTATAAACGTTCTCATCTGCGTTATATCCGCTGAAATGCTGAAATTTGGCACTTCCTGTGGTTATGAGAATTGTCTCATAGTAAGATCGGGTTTTGTATGACTCACCCGGAAGGTACAATCCATTAATTAAATACCTTTGGAATATCTTCCAAAGTTCTTCTTTTCTCTGAATATCAGAGTTTTCTAGGAGAAATATCATTTCTCTCTTTGGAATCTTTTCATAAGTTGAGGTATCATCAGCCTCTTCCTTGGCTACAGATGCAAAAGTATTTTTCTTTTGTGATAGATATTCTTGTAGTCGATCATATAATGGATCAGTTGTCGGAATATCTTTCAAGTTTATTGATGCTGAACTTGCAGCCTGAGTATTTTTTGAGTTTATCAAACTCAATCCATAATTTTGTATAACTGGGGGACGTGAGGAGGATCCATATGACGATCCTGACGATGAGGGGGACGATCTTCCCCTTCCTCTCCCTCTGTTTCCTCGGCCTCTAACCTTGGTTACCCAAGGAGGGTCCATCATGTAATGAAACATTTTAGTTATATTCATAAACATCAACATTATCATGGAAATATCTTTCCTCTTCTAAATTGATAACTTCCTCATATAACTCATATAATAAGGTGTCCATTATTATGCTGTCTATAACTTTCCATATAATAAGTTCCTGTAAATCTCTATTAAGAGGAATAATCTTTAATATGGTTAAAAGAGTTTTTTCAGGAAAGAACGAGACTAGGTAGCTTTATTGCGAAAGGTATTCACGAGATAAAAAATCCGGGAGAGAATTATCGCTTCCCTTTTTATAATGAATATCGAAATCAAAAGGAGCTAGTTGAGCTTGCCATCTAGCGAACATTAGTTTTGAGGCATCATGTTTGAAATCTTTATCAAACATATACTTTACTGATTGAGCATCTGTTTTTATCAAAAACTTTTGATTGTATAAATCATCTTGAAATTTTAGAACACATTTAACTATGGTTAGCATTTCATGTGCCACCGTAGCATATTTTTTATGTGCATCGCTCCATTTGCCTGAATGAAAACGAATCAAATATTCATTTTTGTCATTCGGATTGATTTGTTTTAAAATCCCTCCATAGCCAATGTTGGATGCATCGGTCTCTATAATTTTTTGCCAACTAGGATTAGCCAGAGTCAGACAAGGCAAGGTTTTAACCCTAACTTTGATATTCTTGACCAAGTCGGTGAGACTAGTAGTCCAGGGCTTTTTCTGATCCTTTTTAAGCCTATCATATAGAGGAGCTAAATCTCTAGAAAGATCTTTGTAAAAAGGAGAAATATAATTCAAACTTTCCAAGAACCTCTGAAGCTGGGTTCTATCTGTGATAACATCAGAAAATTTTGAAGCGAAATCAATAGATCTCTGAATAGGGGTAACTTTTCCTTGACAAATAAGATGTCCAAGAAATCGGACACTAGTTTGGAAAAGACTCATTTTTGGTTTAGAAATCACCAAACCATTTTGAATCACAATTTTTTTAAATACGTCAAGGTGTTTGGTATGAGTTTCCAAAGTTTTGGAATAAATCAAAATATCATCAATATAGACTATGATAAAGTCTAAATAGGGATTGAAAATATCATTCATAATTTTCTGAAATTCAGAAGGAGCTTTTTTTAAACTGAAGGGCATAACATTCCACTCATATTGTCCAAATGGGATGTTGAAAGCCGTTCTATAAGAATGCTCTTTGAAAATCTGAATCTGCCAATATCCTGACTTTAAATCAAATTTTGAAAAGATGTTAGCATCATATAATCTTGATAGTAAATCCCTTTTATTAGGAATAGGGTATCGAATCCATTTAAGATACTTGTTTAAAGGTTTGTAATTTATTACTAACCTGGGTACACCACGTTCTTTTTCTGCCGCATTATTAACATAAAAGGCAGTGCAAGACCAAGGGGATTTTGAAGGTTTTATCAAACCCATTTGTAATAACATATCAATTTCTCTTTTGCAGAATTCAACCAATTCGGCGTTCATCTGGCAAGGACGAGATTTCGTAGGAATATTATCCTCAGAGAAGCCTTCTTCATATGGAAGAGTCACAATATGCTTTTTTCTATTCCAAAAAGCACTAGGATGATCGGCACAAATATCAATGGCAATTTGCTCAGAAATTAATTTTATTTTTTCTTGTACTTTGGTGGATTTCAAAGTATCGAATATATTTAAACTAAATAATTCAAGTTGCAGAGAATCAATATGCCTTTGTTTCAAATTAATTAAGACATTTATATCACGAGAAACCAGATCAGTGACAAACGTATAACGGATGTCTTGTCCTTTATAAGTAGCAGAAAAGCCATCAGCCGTTATGCTAGTGAAAGGATAAATCGCATTTATAAACGGAGTCCCAAGTATAATTGGAGGGTATAACTGATTTTTTACCTAGAAAAAGAAGTGAGGAATACACACTTTATTTTGGCAAATCCGTGTATTAGGCAATTTGTATTTTATATCAAGAGCATGACCTGAAGCTGATCTGACCATATGAGTTGTTTTTTCAAAATATTTTGTTGGCACAAGGCCTTCTTGAATACAACTTACGTCGGCCCAGCTATCAATCATAGCTATCTCTGTTATAGAAAAAGTACCATCAATTAAAATGGTGCATTTAACAAACCATTTGTGGGCAGTAACGATTTGCATCATTCCCAAAAACATGTTTTGCCTATTAACAATAGTAATAAGTTTGGTCAAAGTATTATCTTCGATAATACCTTTACCTTTGCTATCAGCTTTTTCAATTTGAGAAAGGCGGTGATCACATATAATTTGATTTTGCTTAAGCGCCTTGATTTCCTTCTTCAAATTTTCAACTTCTCCTTTTAAATCATCAAAAGAAGTATCACGTATAACAACAGGTTGTCTTGCTAGTCTATTATTAACTTCAGACAAAGAATAAGGAGCAGAATAATCCAGTTCAAAATCATTTTTTGATCCAAAAGAGTTTGAGGAACTAGCTTTGTTATTAGCAGCTAGTTGAATGATTTTTTCACGTAAATTATTATCAGTTACTTCTTTTGGTAATTCTATCACATTATCAGAAGTAATGGTAAGCATATTCATATCTTCAAATTGCGATTGAAGTTTATAAAATTCATCATTTTCGCAATGACATATATCGCCTTGGCATTTACAAGCTTCTGATGTGGTTGTCTGGTTATTTCCAGAAGACTCTGGTTGATCCACTTCCTCCTGGGAACTAGAATCAGAATCATAATCTGACTCAGATTCTGAAGTGTATAAAAAGCTGTAGATCTTATCGTGAATATCTTCATCTAGCTCTAAAGCTTTAAGCTTTTCAAGCTTACAATTGGGTGATATGTGACCAAATTTTCCGCACTTATAGCACTTGATCTTTGCGAGTTCACGCCTAGACCTATTTTTTGTAAATCTATGAGACTTACGATGAGCTTTTCGCTCTTCTCTTTCTTCCTTAGACCTTCGTCTAGATTTCTTTTTTCTATAATGACTATTGTGATCTAATTCCCTAGATTTTTCGTGCTTATTAGCAGTGGTGTCAGGTAAAACAAACTGAGTACAGAAATCTCCTAATTGGGATCTTTCTCTACGCTTGTCAATCTTAAGCTGTCTGGAAAGTTTCAATTCGTTGCACAAGTTGATACCTTCTTGAGTGCAAACTCCTATAAGTTTTCCATAGGTGTAAGAGTTGTAAAGGATAGTCCCTTGCGGATTTCTTAGAGACTTTTTAACTCTTTCGGCAAATAAAGGTGGTAAGCCGTCTATAAACTTAGCTTTCCAGTGCTCAAGACCGTTTTCGGGTAATTCCATTACTCGACTTAAATAAGTATCTTTATACCATCTGAATTCTCCTAAATGTCTACATCGTAGACCATTTAAAAGGGAACAGACAGTTTCATATTGGTTGGTAAATCTACTATTAAAATGTTCCAGGATGGTTAAGATCAGTGTATAAACTGCGTCTTCTCTATTTCTGGCTAAAACCATTCCTATGTTGTCAACACCTTCATTGTCGGTAATGGCGTTTATAACCGCAGCCTTAGCTTCAATACTCATATAATTATCCCACCAGCCTCTTAATTGACCAGTGAAACCTGCAATAATCATTTTGCAAATATTTCTATCTGTATTTTTGGTACTTTTACAGATAGTTGCATACATAAGCATTCTATGAACAAGAATAGTAAGTTGTATATCAGTCAAGCCATCTAAGTTTCATTCGTAGATTTCAGTACCACTATAAGAGGTATTAGTCTGGTTCCAATCACGTTCCTCAATCAATACATCTTGAGGGGTTGGTCTAGAATAATAATACGTTTGCATACCAGGTTTATGAGCAAAACTGGTATTACCACTATTTTTCTTGGGATAGCCGCGAAGTTTATTAACTTCAAGATCAATCTGATTTTTTAAATCAAAAGTGTTTTCTATATCAGTTGCAAAACCTTCGGATAAATCGATAGGATTAGCCCCTAATTCAGAAAATTTTTTATCAAGAAGTTCCTCTAAATCATAAAGGGGTTTCAAAATAAAACCCTGAATCTCAGGGGGTCTCTGGACATGAGTAGGAAACTTAGAAATCTGAGTTGACGTGGAAGCTTGTTCAGAATTATTCATATAAGTTTTTATCTGAATAACTAAAGCCGTCAATTCGTCTAATTTTTTATCAAGGGAACTAATATGCTCTCCTAAGACTTTAACATAAAGTCATAAATAATTATTTTGAGCGATGAGATTATTAATCTCATTTATGCTAACCGCTGCTACGTCATCTTCAACAAATTTTTGAAACGCAGTAAAAGTGATACCTACGTTATTTGGTAAACAAACGATGACTGCGGGGGATAAACCATTTTTATAATATCACCCTTTACGTCTTTATAAGAACGTTCGAGAATATTGACGAATAAAGGTAAATAAGTGGTTATGAACCATGGAACAAAAAACATAATATGATTATGCAAAGCACAATTTTCATAAAATTCTTGAGAAATATTATTAAGATTGTTTTCACTATAAGTGTCAAAAAACCAAGTTTTAAACCGGTTCCACTTATCATTTGAAAATTTATTTTGGATGTATTTTCTTGCCAGTGAACCTGGACTAAAATCTATTTGGTGTACATCCATTATCAAATATCATTTGGATTGAATTCCATCTCGAACATAGAGGGGATATCTTTATCAGAGACATCCGATGAATTATCCTTAGCTCTAACAACATTTAACTGAAGATCAATTTTTATTTCAGCTTTTTTATTAGAGGCAATAGAAGATAAAGTGTGCAAAGAAGTAGGTCGATTTCGAGCTAGACCGTAAATAGGTTCGATCGGTGAAATATGATGCAAATCAGGCAATAGTTTATTACTAGATAAGGAACGTCTATTATAAATAGAATTCACTGTAGGCATAAAATTATTAGAAAATGACTGCCTATGAGAAGTATAACTATTATCAGAAAACTGGATACATATCCTTCCATCAGGATTTTGAGAAATATGGGAATAGTCGGAGTTTGTAACTGTATCAGTTACTTGACTTGGGGATATAACCGAATTCAGAGTCCATGTAGTTGGGAAATCAATTTCTTCCCACTTAATAGGTCTCCTGGTGGTGACCTTGGACCTTGCAAAATTGGTTTCCACCAATATGGTTTGATCAGATGTATCGTATAACTTACATCTTGGATTTAAGGTTGATAATAACTTAAAATAAATTCTATAAGACAAACATATCAGTTCTGAACCAGGCACGTAATTATAACCATGCGTTTTAACATTTAAAGTTAAAGCATCTATAATATTTACATCAGAAAGTGATAACTGCAAATTCGGTTGAGTATTGAAATATACTGGGCCATAGGCCACTGTGGATTCAATCGAACCCATTAGAGACTGTCGAAAATTTAAATTCCTAGCATCTCTAAGAGCAGCTAGAAAAGTTTCAGGCAACCCTTTAAGGGTCAGAGGTTTAAAGGCAATTTGCACCATACCAATATGCAGATAGTTATAACGGTGTTTATATAAATCAATATAATGTTTGTTTAACAAATGAATAGTCTGTTCAGACGAATTTAAAGCAAGAGATTGCTTAGTTGTTTTTATTAATTGTTTAGAAGAAAGTTTATCAAACCAACCATAATCATAAATGATTTTAATATCAACTTTTGGAATAGTCCATTTATTAAGTAAATCAAGGCTTTGAGGTAAATCTACCTCTTCCAAACGAGTACTTTTAGTACTTATCTCTCCAAGATCCATAAAGACAGAATTGTATCTATGTCTAAAACTTCACATCAATTATATATTTACCATGAAAGTTACCTAGGCTCTGATACCAGAAGAAGCAGGATCGGAGACCGGGCGGTAGTCCGCCATAGTCAAGGATCTAGCAAGTCAAGCATCCTTAAATTTGTTTATAAGGATCAAGATATATGCAGATTGATCTATGATTTGATGACTGTATGGAAGCTGTTGAAGCTTTTACCCAGGCAAGGGGCCTGTCGAGATCCAATACATATTGTTATTAAACCCATGTGTCTAGCAGTTCTAACCGGGTAAAGACGCCCTTTTTTTATCTTTTTAACGGGCTTGAGACCACGGCTGGCTAGACGGAGTCACTAAGACAAAGCTAATAACAGTAGTATCGGATCTGACTGTGCCACCATCTCGGAACCAAGTCAAGAAGCCATATATAAATTTGTTTATATCTAGATAAAGTCTAGATCTTTCATGGTAAATATAAAAACGAAGTTAGTTATTCGACATAGATACAAATGTGTTTAGCCGGACATAGTCACGGCGTTGCTTGGAAATAAAAAAAATATAATAAAGACAAAGTAATTACCTTGAAACACTTTCTTGTATTTACTCCGGTTGGTATCCGGCAAACTTTACAATATTAGAGAGAAGGGGGAGTAGAGAGAGAAAAACTAGAAATGGTTCTGAAAACCTCTGCCTAAAACCAACGAAAGACTCCCTTATTTATAAGAAAATATAAGACATAAGGAATCTTTCTACAGTACAGATGGGACCCATTCTATCCCTTACACAATGTATTTACTGTAGTCGAACATATCATGTATCTGTAATAACAGTGTATCTACTGTTGAACATATTATGTTTCTTTTGAAATAACAAATCATCCACTCTTATCTTTTCCTTTTAGCTTCCGCAAAAATTCTTCTGCCTTTTCCAGCATATCTTCTGGAGTAGCTTCGCTCATTTGAGCTTCCTGTATATCTGCTATATCATCGCTGGTCTCACTCCTCATTGAGGTGTCAGATTTTTCATATTGTGTTATATTAAGGAGTAGATTTTTTCTGACTTCGTCAAGATATTTCTTGATCATTTCTTCTTTGTCTCCATCTTGAACGAAGATTCTTCTAGCCATGTTACGGACTGAGTTGTCTTGCACAATAATATCCTTTTGAGATGCAAGGCTGTATTCTTGGACCTTAGCTTTAATAAGATCTATATAACAAATTTATATATGGTTTCTTAACTTGGTTCCGAGATGGTGGCACAGTCAGATCCGATACTACTGTTATTAGCTTTGTCTTAGTGACTCCGTCTAGCCAGCCGTGGTCTCAAGCCCGTTAAAAAGATAAAAAAAGGGCGTCTTTACCCGGTTAGAACTGCTAGACACATGGGTTTAATAACAATATGTACTGGATCTCGACAGGCCCCTTGCTTGGGTAAAAACTTCAACAGCTTCCATACAGTCATCAAATCATAAATCAATTTGCATATATCTTGATCCTTATAAACAAATTTAAGGATGCTTGACTTGCTAGATCCTTGACTATGGCGGACTACCGCCCGGTCTTAATTTTTTATTTATGTAATATCTTTTTATATTATATGTAATTATTTTTCTTAACCTAGGTATTTATCATTTTATAAAAATTCATTAACACTATTAGTAAATAATTCTTTTTTAAATTAATCACAAAATCTAATGCTACTTTTTATGATTGATATTTATATTATATACATTAAGTATAATATATATATGTAATTATTATGTTTATAGATGTATGTTTTAATTCTCTCTCATTCTTTATTGACCATGGTGTTCACGCCAACTTTAGCTCAGGTAACTCTGATCACCAAGGCTAAAATAAATAGGAATAATTTTTTAATTTTTTAAATGTGAAAAATAATAGCGAAAATTTAATTTTTTTAATACAAAATTGATCTAAAGTTTATAATAAGTTATAAATTATCTAGTATAACCATAAATAGGGATACATACCAATGCAAAATTTCAATCAAACTTTGGCAAGCCAGGATCTCTACTATCATTTTTTAAAAAGTAAAAATATTTTGTGTCTCTCTTATTTTTCATCTTAACATTTTACAGAAAATTAAACTCATTTAATTTTCATTAGGCACTCTCTCAAATCTAACTGCATATCCTAATTTCATTTACCAACTACAATTAAATATATACTCCGTAAATAACATTTTCATATTCCCAACAAACTAGAATCGAAGAAATCCTTCTTCAAACTCATCTCGTTTGTCATCAAGTGTAGTAAGTTTTACCATGACTTTTACCCTTTTTTCTTTCTCTTTGTTTGTTTCAGTTTTATGGTCTAATAAATGTCGGATGGAGACATAGAAGCATGAAGCATATCAGGTAAGTGAATAGCTTAAAGAGTTTTGTTGATTATCATATTTCAACAAGGTTAAAAAAAATAATGTTTGAAAGATCCAATCTTAATTTTTGTATGTAATTTTTGGTTAGATATATTCATGTGATTATAAATTATGAATATTCAGCGATCAACATGTATATATTTGATATAATCCATGCATCATATTTTAAATCTATGATGGTAATAGTGAGGACAAGAAATATTTACATGTTTTTCAATCAATGAAGATTACGATAGTTCTGTATATTTTTTTTGTAAAAATACAGGTGAAATTTCATGAATAAGTTTGGTTAAATAGTGTAAATTTTACTTTAAATGGAGAATGTGATATTTTTTTAAGGCTGAAAAATTTATAGAATGAGATTTTTGAACTAAGGCTAAACAAGCAACACAACTCAAGTGGTGATCCTCCGTACTGAGGCAGTAGCTGAGAAGATTAAATTTGAAGTAGTTGAAAATTTCACTTTAATTGCAAGAGTGTCTTCATTTTTTTTATTTGTGTTTTCGTGTTTCAGTTAATATTATTATAAGAAGACAAATTATATTTCTTATTCTCCTTCTCCCCTCCCTCGTCTCATTCTTTTTTAAATCAAGAGGCCTGATGGGCCATGGATTAATTGAATAAGTAAATATGTACATGATGGATTTGGTTCAAAGTGTCAAGTCCCATCTAAAAATAAACAAAGCGGAACAAAAATAAAACAAAAAAAGACAGATGGAAGAGGAAAGTGAAAATTAGAAATTGGCAGGTGAAGCGTTGCTGAGAAACTTTTGGAGACTGAGTCTCTCAATCTTCGACCAAGCTCATTGGAGATTATGGTAAGCTCATCTTCTTTATTTGGTTTGAGCATCACTTGAAGATCCTTGAGAATTCGAGTTGTGGCCTGCAAAGTGAAAGCCGATGACACAATTGTCGATAATTCTGTTCTTCGATTGAAAGGAATTTGAGTTGGCATCCTTTTTACAATTTAAACATCTGTTTGGTTCTCCGGCTAAGCTTTAAGCAGAGTTAGTTTGTCTTATCTCTAATCTAATCTTCGATGGGTTGAATCCCCTTAGGGGATTGATACCACTATCCAAAAGCTAGATCTTTGACGAGACTCTTAACTCTGTCTTGCTTATCTATTGTGAGGGTTGAGGATGACCTAAACTTCAACTTATCTGTGGAGATTGCTACAAGGAAGGATAGATCTGTCAACTTTATTGCTTGCACATCCTAAGTCCTGGTTATGTACCGCTATACCCACCTCAAAGTTCTCACCATGTGAGTGGGACTTTTAACCATACGAATTCACTTCAGACTTAGAAATTGCAGAGCTAGTTTGTCCATTGATATTCTCCGTGTGCATCTCTTTGATTGTTATAACAATGAAATTGCTGTGAGCCTTGTGTTTAGTTATATTTGTCTTTGGAGGAAATATTTCTGCTTGATTCTCACATGTGGTAGATTGTGTTTGTCTAGATTTAGAATCCTTCTCCTGATGTTGAAATGTCTTGAAGGGAATTAATCTCATAATTACCTGCAAAATTAAAAATTAGGTTAGAAAAATAATCAACAAGAGTATTTCCCTCCCTCAAGGAGTATTGTACTCGACTAATATAAAAGACCTCATTCTATTGATGGAGTTGGCCTCCATTGTCACACTCCACGGTGAATCCCCTTTCCATTCAAAATATTAACCAAGTCAAAGAGTCAGACTCCAAAATAATCTGTTGGAACTGATTATCAAGATAGTATTGCAAATCTCCCTAATAGCAATAACTTCAGCTACCAAATTAGTAGAGTCTGTCAACTATAATCCCTTAGCCCCTATTAGATTACCATGGTGGTCTCTCTCACAGAAAGCAACAAAGCTAGGACTAGGATTACTCTTAAAGGCACCATCAGTATTACATTTAAGCCACCCAAGAGGAGGAGGATCCCATCTAACCATTTTGTAAGAGAGATTAGGCCTGTAATTGTCTAACAGAGCAACTATATGAGGCCAAGTTTGAGAGTTGTTTATCCTCCAATTGTATCTAAGCCTAATAAGCTTATGAATGTGGGAATCAACTTCCCAAAAGATTCTTCTGCTAGAATAGGAGCCATCATGGAGAATAGTATTTCTTCTCTTTCACAGACACCACATGATAATCTTAGGAATAACTTGATATACTTCTCTAACTTTGGGATTTCCAGAAGTATCCCACCATTTTTTCATACCATGTTTCACCTGGATTAGAGGGCAAGTGATGCCAGCTTCCCTAGTGTAATAATTCCAAACCCTGAAAGCCACCTCTCCCTTAAGGGAGAGTTATTCCAGGGTCTCTCTAGCAGGCACTGAACAACAAGTGCATAGTTGAGAGATATTGGGATCCTATGTAGCCATGATTGCTGCAACATGAACTTTAGTTTTTCACACTTTCCATTCAAAGAAAAACATTTTGAATGGAACTTTTTTCACCCAAATATGCTTAAAATTGTCTCCAGGAGGATCCTTGTTTCTCAATATCTCCAGACACTCTTAACTGTAAACTTACTAGAACTGGTTTTTGTCCACCAAGGTTTCCCCTTCATTGGATTGCCTAACATGGTTCATGTTTTGTCTCACATGTTCAAAAATATTACGGGTTGAAGATTCTGCGTAGCATCATAATTCCATCCTTCTACACTCGAAAAATCATCAATATCTGATAAAGGATGAGACCCTTGGAACTCTGTATGGTGTTGGAACAGTAGACCTAGATTTGTCTAATTATCATACCAATACAAGAGGTACCACCTTTAGGTTCCCATCATAAATATTGTTCAACTGTGTCTCTACTGCATTGCATATGTTTCCAAATTTGTGATCCCCTTTTTCCTTGCACAAGAGTTGGGATTTGCTTTTTATAGTATTTGTTCCAAAAAAAATTGGACCAGAGTCCTTTGGGTCCTGAATCTCCACCATTGTTTCGCGCCTCATTTTTCTCGCGAAAAGCAGGATTTGATGTGACAACTCTTTTTAGGATAAAAGAGGGTGAAGAGTCGTCACCTAATGAATTTAAGGTGTGTTAGGGCATCATACTGCACTAACTACGATTAAATTAATTTTAAAGTCTACGTCACCAGAAATTGGGTAAGAGTTCAGGTTATCTCGAAAGGAAGGTGTTAAGCACCTTTCGAGATCCATAAATATGGGTCCCTGTCGGATTTGTTATTACGTGGGAGGTACGTAATAAAATAGAGGTCAATGAATTATTAAACTAAAATGACTATATGATTAAGTAAATAAACTTTAATTTTAAGAAGGTAAATAAATTAAGCATAAGTTCACTTATTAATCTAAAACATGCGATAAATACATAACAACGTTAATCAACCAAATTATTTTTTAATACAACTTTAAATAACTAACTAATAATTATATAACAAATTATTCCTTAATATACAAATCTAAATACTAAGTGACTAAACATGGAACTCTTATTTTAAAATGAATAAATAAATTAGGCGTAAATTATTGTTTAATAAATACGAATCTAGGTGATAAAAGTGATTTAAATAATAAATTTATTTATTAATTATTCAAAATAAGTGGGTAAAAAAATTAAACATAAAAACTTGTTTTTTTATTTAAATAGTACGAATTTAAATAACTAGGTGATTAATCATGTGAAAGTTATTAGATAAGCGAGAAGAAAGAGTTTATTTAAAATAATAATGTTTTATCCCTTTTCAGAATTTTTATTAATTATTTTCACAAAATAAGAAAATAAAATGGTTTTGACACTTAGAAATTATTTCAAAACTTAAATTTTTTTTTTAAAATAATTCTAAAACAAAACAGAGTCGTCATTTAATTTTTATAAAGAAATTAAGAAAACTTAAAAGAATTTCAAAGACTTAAAAACAGAAATAAATCTTTAAAATTAGAGAAAATGGGTAAGGGTTCAAGTAACGTCTTAAGAAGGGTTTTAAGGCACTTAAGAACGTCCGTTTAAAATGGTTGACCAAAATAATTTTGACTAACTTAAAAGAAATTGACTAATTGCAAAGAGTTTATTTTATGAAAAATAGCAAGGATATTAAAGACTTGAAAAAATATAGCACTTTTAAATAAAGAATAACATATTTTGGCTAAGTAAAAGAGAAATTCACTTTTTTTTAAAAATGCAATAAAAAATTTTTTTAAAGGGGAAGACTTGAATAAATCCTTTAATATTATGAAAATAATCAACTCATGGAAAAGGAGGTCATTTAGAAGAATATGATTTTATTATATAAAAATAGAAAGCGATTTAAGGATAAGAAATTTTGAGAAAATATTAACTTAAATTAGTAAGGAAAGCTAGAAAATTATTTCAACTAATCATATGAGAAGTTAAAGTTTTTAAAGGAACCAAATTGAAATCTTCTTGAACTTAAAAATAACTAATTAACACGTGAATGAGGAAATGAAGTCATTTTCATAAGGAAATTCTTCAAGGCAATTGTCACAAAGTTAATATTTTAATCAAGATAATTAAATGACGAGAATTTGGACAAAACAAATTACAAGAAAAGCAAAACAAAAATAAAATTAGAATAACAATTCTTTAGGAGATCTATTTAGATTAATTAAGTTAGTTAATACAAATAATTAACATAAATTAAATACAAATAAAGAGATAAGGGAAGAATAGGGCTTTCCGACCCATCTGTTGGTTGTCCCTGATTTGGACTTTGACTTTATGGATTTTAGCCCATGGTTCTGCTAGAATTTGCCTGGGCTCTGGCCCAAGAATATAATCTTTGCATCTTTTGTGCTGAACGCTAACCCAGGAATAACTATGCGACCCTCGACTTGGATAATGCAAGGTTACAGAGTCCCCGTGGACTCATTCAAATATGCCAAGAAAGGGGAGAAAAGGAATTAGTGATAAACAACAATACTAATGCCAGATTTCAAAGAAAAGAAGTGATAATAATAATTGAAACTGAACACGTAGATAAACCATTCATTTCCTAAGTTTGACTGACCATTATTAACAAATTTATAGTAAATTTAGGAATTCAAACATCTGCCTTTTGACCAACACCTCGCATACAAAGAAACATACAAACTCAAACGTGGATTCACACATGGTTAAGCTCCAGCAATAATCATGCTTGAACTGTTTCAAAATTGAAGGAGCAGGGATTTAATCTTAAGCAAAACAATTAAACCATGACTTATTTAAATAGAACTAAGGTTTTCTCAGCTATTTGAACAAACAATGATAGATTTCTAAGAGGGAAAATGAGTCTAATTTTTTATCAAAACTTGACGCCTCGGGGAAAGGCTAAGGAATCACACCAAAGACCGGTCATTTTGCTCCAACAAACCTTCATTTGAGTTGAGCAAATCTAAACGATAGAGCCTACTAAACAAATCTGCACAACAAGTTGACATTCTTGACAATTGGATGTTATGACAAGCTAAATTTACTCGCAGAGGAAATCACTCCCATGATCGAAATTACCCCACACCTCTGCCAGACTAAATGGTTTCTTTTAAAGGAGCAGATTTCCAACTTTCTATCCCTACCTCTCAGCCATGTTCTATACAACTCACACGTTATTAATATGTCACGACCCAACCTACCGGGCCGTGCGGGCGCCGACTCTAACCACCTAGATAGACGAACCCTCACCACCCGTCCAACAGATAACATGTGGAAAAATAGAAAGTAGCAAAATAAACCTTTCCTTCTCAAAATAAACCTTTTTATTACAACACCGAAAAGTAGAAGAACAGTTGTACACTTGAAAACACCCCTGCCTAGGATCTAGTCTAAACAGGTACAAGAGCTACTATAAGATTTATACAAGAAAGAAAGTAAATGAGACACAACTTCTGTCATGGAGGAAGGACAGAAGCTGCTGCAGATCACCATCGTCATGTACCTACGAAACATCACCAGCCCTGCAACCAGACTATACCAAAAAGGTATAGAAAGAGTAGAGTCAGTACAACCACACGTACTGGTAGGCATCATCGGTCGACCCGAATCCACTCCTACCATCATATAACAAAACAGGGAAAAGCATGACTGCAAATAATGTAATTTAATTTCCATCCCTCACCCACTTCCCTTACCGGACCTGATCTCAACCGATCGTCTACTCGTACCCCTTACTTCAACTCTTTCTATTCCTTCCACTGCCGACTCCCTCTCTCTCAGGTCTTCCGAGTCACGCTAAGCTTAGACTTCCCAGGTCACACTAACCTTAGACCAACTGCTAAATCCAACTCTGACTGCCTTACCATTAACCTAGTCAACTCCATGACTATACATCCAGAAATAACCCAGACCTTGTCATTCCAGACCCACTACGCCCAGGGCACCACACACAATCCTCCAGACCTGCCCCGGATTTCCTAGACAATTTCCTCCCAGGATATCACCTGCTAGACACACCATGTAAGACTCTCAGACATTCCCCTAGTTTATTAATCACAAGTAAACCACCTTTATAACCACAATCAACAATCAACAACATAACCAACCACGATCCTGGTCGTATAGCCCGGACCCACCCTAGGATCCCCTCTAAACAGCACCTAAGTGTTAAACAAACAACCCGGCCTAATCCAAGACCAATTCAACAGATGTAACATGATTTTCGGTCACTGAAGGACCACCAGCCAATATCACAAATCAATAAAGCAGCCCGGTCCACTCACGGAACCAATAACAGTCAATGCAATGCAATAATATCAATGAAATGCAGCAATATCAATGCAATGATGCAGTAAAATAAACCCATACCAGGTGTGGTACCCGAGCCAACCGTTAGTAATTCGTACCATGCGTGGTACCCGAGCCAACCATTTGTTATACCCATACCAGGCGTGGTACCCGAGCCAACCGTTAGTAATTCGTACCATGCGTGGTACCCGAGCCAACCGTTAGTATACCCGTACCAGGCGTGGTACCCGAGCCAATCGAATGTCAACAATCCACAGTCAAAATAATGAACAAACATCTTGTAAAACCAACAAGCAACACGCCGTTCAATCCACAGACTGTAAACAGGACCCTTAGACATTCTAAACAATTCCTCTAAGCAATGTAATTCATACAAACACTTAGATAAGAGCACAAGAACATAAAACATTCATAGGAATCGTAAGCCATCACCTACCCTCTTTCCCGGGTATACAACAGAACATCGGCCTTCGTCCGAAGACTAAACATACTCACCCTTATTTACATATAATGAATGGTCTACCCCTTTTTAGCATAATTTAACACCCCATTGATTCCAAAACTTACATAGATAATAACATCACGAGTTACCCCCTTAGCCCTTAGCAAAACAATGACTACCCATCATGCCTTCCGCATTCCCGAAACCTCACCTAGGGGTTCCCCATTTTCATACCCTTTTAGTTGTCCTTGCAATTTCCGGTTCCCCTAACCTTTTCGACATCCCAGTACCTGGGTCCTATCATGTTAGCATGCCAAGACAGCATAAACAACCCAAATTAACTACAATTAATCCACAGTTTAATCCAACCAATCCTTATCCTATTCATAACTAATACAAAATTCCACCAGACTCCGTGCCCGGAGGCCTAAAACATGAAATCTCCATTTCCTCTATACGATGAATACAGAATGTAAACAGGTCTAACTACTCAAGTAAACCTAGCCTACCTGGACGCCAAGCAGCTGCAACTGGGCGTTTATGGCTCCGTGAAGGCGTTCCCGACTGAATGATGGTCCTGAAACACGCTGCTCCATGCCCCTCCAGCCGTGACCCCTCCTCCTCATGATTGCCTAGCCTTGGAGCAGCATGGGAGGGTTTTTGGAGGAATCCTCGTATGTTTTCTAACTGAGAAGGAGAAGCTTTTTAATAAAATCCCGTTCTGAGGCTACTACCTCCCGTTGTTCTGCTATAGCGGATGACCCTCCGCCATAGTGGTTCCGCAGTGGCAGATAAAATACTGCTATAGTGGAGTGACGTCAGCCCAGATGATTTCCAAAAGTTTGAAATTTTTCCGCTACGTCATCCCCACTTAAAACCAAAAATATTTTAGTTCGATCTTGAAATTTTGCAATGTCATGGTTCATGAGATAACGATGGATCTTGTCGTTACAACAGATACTAATTTACCCATCGTTAATCCCCAAACAATCCCGAAATAAAACCATAGGAGGGGGACTAACCCAGGACTCTCACCCTCCCAAGTGACCGCGTAATTAACGAACCTACACAAGTTGTCAACCCTCCCTCTTAAGAATCTAACCAAGGAAAATCCACCATTATCCCATTTTGATGAGGAATATACGAGCCTCCCGAGGGAATCACGTGCGTTCCCATTACGAGCGCCCAAGAAATTCGGAGCCTCGTGTCATGTTGGTATGGACGAATTGAAAAGACCCGGGAGAACCTTTCATTACCAAAAAATGATTTCCCACCCGCTATAGCGGATTATATACCGCTATAGTGGTTCTGCTGTAGCGGTCTGCCGACCGCTATAACGGTTGACAGTAAAATGAAATAGGGGAGAAATGGACTTCACCCCCCATTCTCCCCACATTCCCTTCAAAATACTACATTCTCTCCCGATCTCTTCGCTCCCGACGTTGATACTCTCAGGTAAGACTCGTTTCTACTTTTTTCCTCACTTCCTTGCACGATTTTGCTCATGAATATGGTAGAAAACTAGGAACTTGTAGTATATTTTAAGTGGGTTTTTGAACTTGAACCTTTGGTTGGATTTTGTTGAATTCCCGAAACATGGATGCTTCCCTTACATTTACAATGCCTCCAAGGCATTCTGGACGTAAGGATTACGCTATTATTGGAAAAAAAATGGGTTAAAACAGGTGGAATGTGAAGGGTTGTTCTTGGACAAAAGTGGTGATTTGGACGATTTACAGGGGTTTTAATGCCCAAGTACTTGTAGAAATAGTAATGGGGTACTTTGGGTAGGTAGATCTGAACTTGGGGTGTCAAAAACAGAATTTTGGACCAAGGGGCGCCATTGTTGCACCCCTTGAAGCTTTGGGGACGATGAATACTGTTATGGCGGTTGGGCTCGGCTACAGCGGATATTTTTTTGCTATGGCGGACGATTATCCTCTATAGTGGAAGGCCGCGAACCAGTATCTCCCCAAGCCAACACTTAGAAAATTTCCCCCTATTTCCATACCCCTTAGACCTTATCGAGTCCTAATCCTGTTTTCTTGCTACATTACAGGTTATACTTCCAATGGCTGAAAGACAATAATTTCCCGTGTATTCCTACGAGCGTTTCCTCGACGAAGCTAGCCGGGAGAGGTTCATGGACTACCGGAAGCTGGGCATTTGCTATGAGAGGGGGTGCAAGATAACGGGTGTGGATGGAAAGGCAGCCGCCTTCCATCGCAAAGTTTGAGAGTTTAGTTGGGAGTCCTTGCTAGTATCTCCTCCTCCCGCACAGATAGGCTGGGTACGAGAGTTTTATGCCATTCTTCCTACAGTCCGTTGGGATGAGCCCAACCCTACCATACGCATCCGAGGAGTAGACGTTCCAGTGGATGCTCAGACTGTCAATGAGGTGCTTGGAGTGCCTCACATCTCCAATGCTGCATACGAGGCCAAGGTAAGGCTTTGGGACATGACTTGGTTGAGGGATACTTTGATAGATGCAGAGTTCAGAAACCAGGTCCACTGGGTCAGCCCCGAGGGAGTCACTACCACCTACTTTTCTGCGGAAGCTAGGATGTGGTTAAACTTGGTATCCCGGAGGATCCGCCCATCGGGTAACCAGACCGACGTGACCTATGCCTGGGCCCTGGTGATTGCTTGTGCCATGCAGGGTATAATCATGAACGTGGGGGAGCAAATCATCTCCAAATGGAAGGACTTCTACCGGTGTCATATGAAGGGCCCCTATCTTCCGGGCTTGGTGTCTGAATTGTGCAGGCAATTTGGAGTGCCTGAGGACCATACTGACTTAGAGGTGGCTTTGGATGACCCCTTTGACCCTGTCCGGGTGAAGGTGGTCTCCAAGAAGAAGAGGAATATTGATGAGGCAAGAAGCAGCCAGCCGGTGGATGAGGCCGACGATGATGATGATGATGACGACACCCCCGCCCCATCCCAGCCTCAGCCCTCGATCTCTAGAGCCTAGCTGGAGGAGAATTTGGTAGCTGTCCGGAGGTTTATGGAGGAACCTAACGCCGGAGGTGCAGCCCCACACCCATCTGCTCAGGAACTTGCAGCACTCCATAGGGAGTTAGATGATGAGAAGAAGAAGAGACGCTCCCGGGATCACATGTTTGCCCAGATTTGGAAGACCATCAATGTCATATTCTCTTGCGTTGCCCCAGGTCAGGAGCTGTCTACACTCGAGCCTAAGGATAGGCATGAGTTTCCCTTCCTGAGCGATGATGAGGCTTAGGACCTCCCCCTCCCTCTTTTACTAGATATTCTTCATTGCTTTTAGTTGCCCCCATTTGGGGCTTGTTAGACAATATTTCCCCCTTCCTGTCCCTTCTTTTATTATCGCACATGGATGCTTGATTTAGACATTACATTCCTTTTTATGCATATTATATTAGATATAATCATGCTTTCCTTGATTTACACCGTGATTCGTAACTTAATACTTGCTTTTATATTGCCCCCGAGAAGGAGTGAAAATAATGGAAAATAGAGCAGGCTTTCTGCCTCACATATCTCCACTATGGCGGATGCCACTCCGCTCTAACGGATCCGCTATAGCAGAGAAAAATCTACTATAGCGAGAGCGCCGTAGCGGTGCCATCCGCTATGGCGGTCCCGATGGTAAACATTACAAAATTTTGATTTTCCAGCTAAATGTACTCCTCCCCTTCCCGGTTAACATTGCCTAGACCTGTAAACCCCGTCATGGTTTTAAACCACCCTTAAGACCATTCCGGGAATCGAACGTATCATAATTAGGCATAACACACTATCGATTACAAGAAATCACAGCAACAATTGTTTCCCGACAATACCTTCCTGCCATTACACTAATGACTCCCTTGTTCCCAACCAAGTCCCGACTGTCCTGAAACCGAAGCTTCCCTACAGTCACATTTCCCAATTCCTTATCATCTTAACCGATGATAAGCCCTTTTTAACATGCAATACCACTCTTTAAATCAGGACATTTAACAGATTACCACGGCCTAAGGTACAAATTTTTTTCCACTTAATGACTTTCTGCAGACTCTACATGCTCAGCAATTAACAATTCACATCAAGGTAACCAAATACACAAAATTTCAAGTAGGTTCTTCAACTCAACAATACACAACATTTCACTTCAGGTCACAGTAAGAATCAAGCGACATAAATTCACCTTTTATACGTCTCATGGATGGCCAATAACCGATCATCCATGTCTTACCGCAGCCTCTCGGCCAGATACCAATTGGAACCTTCCCGATTCCAATTTCTCTTGCTTGTCTTATCACAACTGGAGTACAAAGACCTCCTTCACTTTGTCAAGATACCAATTGGAATCGAGAGATACCAATTGGACTCAACCCATACAAGCAAGTAAACAACCGCACGAAAGAATGAAAGAAGGGAGATGTTTGCTAGAGTGCTTCATAGCTTCCCAAAGATTTGATGTGGACGTCAACACACCAATCTGCAGGACTCTATTCGACACTTTGCTCTTGTACTGGGAGACCAGTAACCTAGGCTTTGATACCATCTGTCACGACCCAACCTACCGAGCCGTGCGGGCGCCTACTCTAACTACCTAGATAGACGAACCCTCACCACCCGTCCAATAGGTAACATGCAGAAAAATAGAAAGTATTAAAATAAACCATTCCTTCTCAAAAGAAACCTTTTTATCACAACACCGAAAAGTAGAAGAACAGTTGTACACTTGAAAACACCCCTCCCTAGGATCTAGTATAAACAGGTACAAGAGCTACTACAAGATATATACAAGAAAGAAAGTAAACGAGACACAACTTCCGTCATGGAGGAAGGACAGAAGCTGCTACAGATCACCATCGTCATGTACCTATGAAACATCACCAGCCCTGCAACCAGACTATACCAAAAATGTATAGCAAGAGTAGAGTCAGTACAACCACACGTACTGGTAGGCATCATCGGTCGACCCGAATCCACTCCTACCACCATATAACAAAACAGGGAAAAGCATGACCGCAAATAATGTAATTTAATTTCCATCCCTCACCACTTCCCTTACCGTACCCGATCTCAACCGATCGTCTACTCGTACTCCTTACCTCAACTCTTTCTATTCCTTCCACTGCCGACTCCCTCTCTCTCAGGTCTTCCGAGTCACGCTAAGCTTAGACTTCCCAGGTCACACTAATCTTAGACCAACTGCTAAATCCAACTCTGACTGCCTCACCATTAACCTAGTCAACTCCATGACTATACATCCAGAAATAACCCAGACCTTGTCATTCCAGACCCACTACGCCCAGGGCACCACACACAATCTTCCAGACCTGCCCCGGATTTCCTAGACAATTTCCTCCCAGGATATCACCTGCTAGACACACCATGTAAGACTCTCAGAAATTCCCCTAGTTTATCAATCCAAGTAAACCACATTTATAACCACGATCAACAATCAATAACATAACCAACCACGACCCTGGTCGTATAGCCTGGACCCACCCTAGGATCTCCTCTAAACAACACCTAAGTGTTAAATAAACAACCCGGCCTAATCCAAGACCAATTCAACAGACGTAACAGGATTCCCGGTCACTCAAGGACCACCAGCCAATATCACAAATCAATAAAACAGCCCGATCCACTCACGGAACCAATAACAGTCAATGCAATGCAATAATATCAATGCAATGCAGCAATATCAATGCAATGATGCAGTAAAATAAATTCGTACCAGGCGTGGTACCCGATCCAACCGTTAGTAATTTATACCAGGCGTGGTACCCGAGCCAATCATTTGTTATACCCGTACCAGGCGTGGTACCCTAGCCAACCGTTAGTATTTCATACCAGGCGTGGTACCCGAGCCAACTATTAGTATACCCGTACCAGGCGTGGTACCCGAGCCAACCGAATATCAACAATCCACAGTCAAAATAATAACAAACATCTTGTAAAACCAACAAGCAACACACCGTTCAATCCACAGACTGTAAACAGGACCCTTAGACATTCTAAACAATTCCTCTAAGCAATGTAATTCATACAAACACTTTGATAAGAGCATAAGAACATACAACAATCATAGGAATCGTAAGCCATCACCTACCCTATCTCCCAGGTATACAACAGAACATCGGCCTTCGTCCGAAGACTAAACATACTCACCCTTATTTACATATAATGAACGGTCTACCCCTTTTTAGCATAATTTAACACCCCATTGATTCCGAAACTTACATAGATAATAACATCACGATTTACCCCTCCTTAGCCCTTAGCAAAACAACAACTACCAATCATGCCTTTCACATTCCCGAAACCTCACCTTGGGGTTCCCCATTTTCATACCCTTTTAGCTGTCCTTGCAATTACTGGTTCCCCAAACCTTCCTGACATCCCAGTCCCTGGGTCCTATCATGTTAGCATGCCAAGACAATATAAACTGCCCAAATTAACTACAATTAATACACAGTTCAATCCAACCAATCTTTAGCCCATTCATAACTAATACCAAATTCCACCAGACTCCGTGTCCAGAGGTCTAAAATATAAATCTCCATTTCCGCTATATGATGAATACAAAATATAAACAGGTCTAACTACTCAAGAAAACCTAGCCTATCTGGACGCCAAGCAGCTGCAACCAGGCATTTCTGGCTCCATGAAGGCATTCCCGGCTGAACGATAGTCCCGAAACCCGTTGGTCCGTGCCCCTCTAGCCGTGACCCCTCCTCCTCATGATTCCCTAGCCTTGGAGCAGCATGGGAGGGTTTTTGGAGGAACCCTCGTATGTTTTATAACTAAAAAGGAGAAGCTTTTTAATAAAATCCCATTCTGAGGCTACTGCCTCTTGTCGTTCTGCTATAGCGGATGACCCTCCGCCATAACAGTTCTACTGTGGCGGATAAAATACCGCTATAGCAGAGTGATGTTTGCCCGAATGATTTCCAAAAGTCTGAAATTTTTCCGCTACGTCATCCCCACTACAAACCAAAAATATTTTAGTTCGATCTCTAAATTTCGCAATGTCATGGTTCCTGAGATAACGACGGATCCGGTCGTTACATCAAAAAAGCAAGGTGAAATTTTTTCCACCATTTCCACTACTAACAGAGAAGGTAACCAAGGACATATAGATGATGAGCATCCTTAGATCAAAAGACCTTATGAGCAAAATTAGCAAGAAAACACAACCTTAAACTGACGTGTACGCGCAAAATTATCATACTGAGCTCTTCTTATCTAACTATTTTCAAACAGGCTTTACTCAAGTTACCATAAGGACGAAAGAGAACATACAAATATCAACTTTCTGAAGACGTTAGCTTTAGAGTGAAACTTTTACCTATTCTTTGAACAATAAGCATTCTCAAATTTAGGTTGTGTCACTATCTAAAAAAGGGTAGTCATTAACAGACGTCAAAGTTCGAACTTAACACCAAGTAAGGAAAAAGAAACAAGACACACGACCAAAGAGCTCTTTAACGGAGAATCAACTCCTCAATTCAAGGGACTTAGGGGAACACAGAGTTCCTAGAGCATTGTATCAAGACTCAAATTAATCATATGACGAGATAATATATTTCAGAACCAGGTCCTGGAATGGATAGCGAACCACAATAATCATCTTCAAAGAAATCCCTTTTTAAACATATTTAGCACAATAAATTAAGAGCTGGTTTGCAAATCGTTGATTCTAAAGTTATAAAATAAAGTAGGCTTCTCAAAGAACTTTCGACATTCCCTACTAAGGAAAGAAACACAACAACAAGGAAACATTATGACATGAACCAACATATAAGACATAACAAAGGGAAGAACAGAGACATTGATGACTCTCATTTGACACTTGTTATTGAGAAAATTATTAATTTGATCATCTCTTATCTTTAAAACATGGCAGCTTCCCATTTTGATATAAAAGATATTGTCTTTCATATTAAAGTAATAAATAACTACTGGACAGTCCCAATACATAACTCATGAACCTTACTTTGTATTATGAACAAAAAAGGTCCTTGAATGGGATCGATGTACACAAATACATATTAGCATATGGGATTAATTCCTTGTCACTCAAACCAACACACAAGGAAACCAACTGCCAATCAAATTCCCTTCATGATATCAAAATCAGCCCAGACTCAATCTACACATTTTTAGAACAACCAACAACATGTGGAAAGGAATGAAGAACTACAGGTTTGAGATCACCTGGGAGAAGCCATACCTGCAAGTTTAAAGCTTCTCCCGAGCTCAATCTTTCCCATAATTCAACTCATACTTTCCTTCCTAATCAACTAGCTCGAGACAGTGTTCAATAACAGAGTTTTATGAATGAAAAATTCAAGACAACAGTCCCACACCATCAATTATTCTACTGACAAGAACAAGAAGAAAATAAAGTGAAAGAAGAGTTTACCTTTTTCCGGGCAGGAACTGGGATGAGATGAGTTGAGTGTTGAGCTTGTATTGACTTTTTGACGAACTCAAGACTTCTCTGGTCTCAACAGCAAGAGGAAAATACCCTCTAGGCTACTGTGAGATTACAGAGAAGGGACTTGAGAAAAAATTCTTGGTGAAATTAGATTTTTTCTTCCTAATTACTCTTAACTCCAGATTGAAAAATTTCCAAATTTTGCATCCCCTCTTCACAGTGAAATATGAGGGTTTATATAGGTGAGTTTTGGGGACTCATAATGGATGGAATTGGGGAAAATGTTGAGGGTAATTTTGGATAGAATTTGAAATTCAAAAACCAAAATTCCCCTGATGAAGACACGTTTGTACCTTTTAGGTACGAATTCGATCAATGGCCGCTCGTTTGAGAGATTTACGCCGCAATTTCCGGGTGAGCAACATTGAAGATGCCACTTGTGAGATTTCTAGAAGCTTATAGAATCTGCCAGCAACACATTTTCGCACAAACAAATGAAAACAAGGAGAAAATAAACGGAGGGGTAACAATTTAGAGGATTTGGGGAAGATTGGAGGTCGTTTGGAGCTGTTTTGCAGGTCGTTTGGTAGCGAGTTAACGAAGGATGTTCTTCTGGGTTGTTGTCATCATCTGTGAATGAACAACGAAGAGAGAGAGAGGGGTCGTTTGGTCTGTTATGTTTATAGTGAGGAAAAGAAAGAGGCGATAAGTGTGAAGAGGTGGGCCGGGTATGGAAAAATAACGGTGGGCTGGGGCGAGTTGGGCATATTTGAGGTGAATTTGGGCTAGGAAATGATCTGAAACAAAGAGGGGATTGTTGGGAATTTTAAGTTAATTAAGGATTTGGCCACTTGCTTTTCAAATGTGGCTAGATTTGGTTGAATTGACAACGAAATTTTAAAATTTAGCCAAACCGTTAAGATTGTAGCCAAATTAAACCTAATTGAATTAATTCAATGAGTTTAGGCCAGAATTGAAACAGGGACAAACTAAATACGATTAATTTAACCGAGCTTTATTTATTTTAAAAACAACTAAAATAATTAATTTGTTATCATATTCGATCATGTGTTTATAAAACACCAATTTTACAATTCAATTCCCATTTGAATTATTTTGATAAAAAATAGACAGTTTTAAACATTTTGAAATAGAATATCTACTAAAATTCTTGAAACAATATACATCTATATATATTATGAATATACATAAACGTATGTTTATTCTTGAAGATTATAGAATATTCTCCAGAATTAATTTTGAATTTTTTTTAATTACAAAATTAACTATTTAAAATTGTTTAAAATCTAAAAGCTTGACAATTAATCAAATAGTGGAGGGTAAAAGTTGGGTGTCAACAACTGCCCCTCCCTTTGGGTAGGGTGAGTGTAATGAACCCTGGGCAAAGGGAATTGACGATCCCAATTTTGTTCGACCACTAGTTCATCTCTCAAAAACAGTTAGTTTTAGCACGAATTTCAAGGAGTCATGGACGAACTCTGATATCGAATTTCCTACATATCTCAGGTTACATGAGAACTCAGGCCATTTCTAGTTCAAGACGCTTGATCTTACGCACGATTTTTAGAGAATTCTAAACTATTCCAGTTTCAAAGTACGGAGAGAGACCGGAAAGCTGGGAAGTAAGAGGATTTGGGGGATTTTGGAATGCAGTCAAGTTTTCAACATAGAGCCCGCCTACATATCCCAGGACTCAGGGAATCAGGATGCTTGTAGTTCGACTCAATCGGTTGAAAAGGTAATTCTTATGCTAAGATAACCTTTGCGGTTTAAGGTGAGTGACAAAGGAATTGAGTTATGGAAAAGAGGCTTGCAACCTCTTAACTATGGATGTAGGATCCTTCACACCCATAAATAAGACCTTACACGGGCATAATTTCCAAAGCTCGAGGTGCATCATCACCCAGAATTGAAAGAGAAGGGATATTGCTTCCAGTGCGAGTTCGAAAATTACCCTAGATGCGAAATTGAAAATATCAAAACCCAAAGAAATACCCACATGCCTCTTGATAGGGGTGTGGTTTGATTGAAGTGGAAGTCGATCCTCAACTCGCGTCCAAAGAGTTTGATACTCCTCTTCAGACTATGTTCCAGTTTGCTGCTAAGAAAAAGTTCCACGTTCTGATGCGTCCTTTTTGGCGTAGGCCGCACCTGTGGTTTTTGTTTTGAGAATTTCATCCTTCTTGCATGCTCTCGACAATATCTCAAAATAAAATTGTTAGTGGTAACGTAATTCCATTTGGAGAGATAGTTTCTTTGTCAAACCTTGTCCTTAGATTATGTACGAATCCCGTGTTGTGACGTCCTTTTGACGTGTTTTGTATCTGTTGTTTTGGTTTGAGACTTTCATCCTCTGGATGCTCTCGGCAATATTTTAAAACAAGATCATTAGTAGTAAAAGCAGTTTGATAAGGAGGGATAACTTTTGTAACTCATTTCCGCATATGTTGTTTCTTGAAAAAGATGACATCCTTTCCTGTCCCTGTCTTCGGAAATGACAACTTCCACGACAAATAGACATGATAGCCTTCGTAGCCATCGGATAGGATTGCCTTTGTGGTGATTGGATATGATGATCTTTGAATATGACGATCTTCATGGCCGTTGTGATGTAACGGTCCTTGTAAACATTTGTAGCATTCTCTTGATATGATGTGATACCCCTCTCAGCTATCGACAATGATACTTTGCATAGACCTTGAGTAAGTCTTGCACGTTATCCATATCGATGCGATTTATAGACATCCTTTCATACGTCATCCTCTTTCAATTTTGACGAACGTCAACCTTGTTCAATTTTGACTTGAATAGATATCTTTGGCCTTTATGCATATCATCCCCACTCGGTATTGATATGACTTATAGACATCCCTCTATACGTCATCCTCTTTCAATTTTGACAAATGCCAGCCTCTTTTGGTTTGACTTCGAATAGATATCTTTCAGTTTTGATGCACATCATCCCCTTTTGGTATTGACATGACTTATAGACATCCCTCTATACGTCATCCTCTTTCAGTTTTGACGAACGCCAGCCTCTTTTGATTTGACTTCGAACAGATTTATTTCAGTTTTGATGCACATCATCCCCTTTCTGTATTGACATGACTTGTAGACATCCTTCTATACGCCATCCTCTTTCAGTTTTTGACGAACGCCAGCCTCTTTTGGTTTGACTGAATGAATATCTTTGACCTTGATGCATATCATCCCCCTTCGGTATTAACATGACTTGTATACATCCTTCTATACATCATCTCTTTCAGTTTTGACGAACGTCAACCTTGTTTGATTTTGACTTGAACGAATATCTTTCAATTTTGATGCACATCATCCCCTTTCGGTATTGACATGACTTGTAGACATCCTTTTATACGTCATCCTCTTTCAGTTTTGACGAACGCCAACCTCTTTCAGTTTGACTTGAATACATATCTTTGACCTTGATGCATATCATCCCCCTACGGTATTGACATGACTTGTAGACATCCTTCTATACGTCATTCTCTTTTAGTTTTGACGAACGCCAACCTCATTCAGTTTTGACTTGAACGGATATCTTTCAGTTTTGATGTACATCATCCCCTTTCGGTATTGACATGACTTATAGACATCCCTCTATACGTCATCCTCTTTCAGTTTTGATGAACGCCAGCCTCTTTCAATTTGACTTCGAACAGATATCTTTCAGTTTTGATGCACATCATCCCCTTTTGGTATTGACATGACTTGTAGACATTCTTTTATATGTTATCCTCTTTCAGTTTTGACGAATGCCAGCCTCTTTCAATTTGACTTGAATGAATATCTTTGACCTTGATGCATATCATCCCCCTTCGGTATTGACATGACTTGTAGACATCCTTCTATGCATCATCCTCTTTTAGTTTTGATGAACGTCAACCTCGTTCAATTTTGACTTGAATGGATATCTTTTAGTTTTGATGCACATCATCCCCTTTCGGTATTGACATGACTTGTAGAAATCCTTCTATACGTCATTCTCTTTCAGTTTTAATGAACGCCAGCCTCTTTTAGTTTGACTTGAATGGATATCTTCGACCTTGATGCATATTATCCCTCTTCGGTATTGACCTGACTTGTAGACATCCTTCTATACGTCATCCTGTTTCAGTTTTGACAAACGTCAACCTCATTCGGTTTTGACTTGAATGGATATCTTTCAGTTTTGATGCACATCATCCCTTTTTGGTATTGACATGACTTATAGACATCCCTCTATATGTCATCCTTTTTCAGTTTTGACGAACGCCAGCCTCTTTCAGTTTTGGCTTGAATGAATATCTTATAACCTTCAAACGTGGTCTTTACAACAAGCATAAACATGCAACATTTCTCATGACAGTTGAAGAGAACATTACCTTTAATGTGGTGTTAGTCTTGTTGATGCCTTTCACCTGTATCTGCGCTCAAAGCAAATGATTAGTAGACACAGTGTCGCTTTTGCCAGCGACTAAAGTCAAAACATCAAGGGAAGCTTAAAGAAAGTGTTTGTAGTTAAAAATAGATGACTTTGTTCGCAAATGTCATCCTCTTTTTGAGGTGGTAGACAAACAAGAGGTCATATAAGTGAATGATTGAACCACATCTGTAGGAGCAGTTATAAATACCTCCTTCAAACATCATATGTTTGTTGTGATTCATGATTTTCTGGAGATTTGAGGAGGATGTCATTGCTCTTACTTTATCTGATGATCTCTTTGATAACTCTGTTGTCATGTTGACTTTCTCGTGTGTACCTGCACTCAGGGTAAATAATTAGTAGACATAGTGTCGCTTCTGTTAGCGACTATAGTAAAATTTGGAAAAGATTTGAAGAAAGCATTCACAACATAAATCGAATGGCCTTGTTCGCTAATATCCTCTTCTTTTCGAGGTAAAATGGACAAGCAAGAGGTTTTTCGATTGTAAAGGGGTGGTTGAACCCTGCCCCTGGTCATAACTACAAATACCATTCTTGAACATCGCATGTTCATTGTGATTTATGACTTATTGGAAATTTGAGGTGGACGTCACCATTCTCTCCTTATCTGATGATTCCTGCATTCACAGAAACATTATTAGTTTTGGAGAGTTCTGTCGCTTTGGGCTCTTCCCAATCGTATTGGCTCTTTCTTGTTGATTCTGGGAATCCAGCTTTGTTGTATTCTTTTGATTAAAGGAAAATACTAAATAATTAAAACCCTTTGTTGACTCTTTGTCGATCTTAGGATATCCTGCATCCACAAAAAAATTGTTAGTTTTGGTGAAACTGATCTGTGTTGACCTTCTTCAGTCGTCTGCTTCTGTCTTCCTATCTCCGAGTGCCTGTCATCTTCGGGCATCTGGATTGACTCTCCGAGTCACAGTAGATTCAAGACAAAATTAATTTTGTAAATGAGTAATTTAATGATGATTTTTCAAGTAAGTTTTGAAAAATAATAATTTTGAAGAATGATTTGGAGAAGGTCTCTGCCAATCTTGTCATGTCATGCACTAGCTCAATGAGCGTCCTTCATTTGAGGCCTTGATATATCTGACACACGGCTGGCAAGCTCTGGAGATCCTTCAGCATCGTAGCTGAGGAGTTTGAAAATGGTCTTTCGAGAAATCTATCGCAGTTGAAGATTAGTACACTTGGACTTTGTTGCAGCTGAGATTTCTGAAGTAAATTCTGATCCCTTGTTGCTGGGGAAATCTTGGAGTTGTCTCTGAACTCATCGATGAAGCTTGGTTGAAATTTTGAAGTCATCCTCAAAATTTCTGCTTCAGTTAGAGGTTTTGTGATGAACCCTGTACCATTGATAAGAGGTTTGACACTCTGTGGAGATCTTGAGATTCTTTCTCAAAATTCATTTTGGTTACACTCATCGGCATAATATGCGTACTGACTTGCTGAAGAACGATCTCTGCCTTATGAATTTTTGAGATTCCTTTCTCAAAAATTCTGCCCCAGTTTCTATTTCCTGGGGTGGTATGACCGAGCCATTATGGCGACTACGTATCCCATTAAAGCAGGAATCAGGTCAAATGTAGTTCCCCTAATTGTAGGGGGAGAAAGTTAGAAATAAATAAAGGGGTGACCGAGGCCGACAAAGGCCGCCTACGTATCTCATTCTTGAGAATTCAGGTCGAACGTAGTTCAAGATAAAAAAGGGAAATATAGATTTTCCTAAGGGATTGACCGAAGCTGACACAGGCCACCTACGTATCTCATTCTTGAGAATTCAGGTCAAACGTAGTTCATACACAAAGGATAGGGAATTTTAAGCCATTACAAAACATGAAAATGATTACAAGTAGAAAGTGCCATTACATGGAAAGTAAAACCATCTCAGGCATGGTATATCTTGATAGCCTCTGAGTTGATTGCTTGTGGCCGCTTTTGACCATTCATTAAGATCAACACACCTCTAAATGGTACTTTGAGGTATGACATGACGTCTTCATCACTTCGGGGCAGACTTTCACCACATACTTATCTTAATCGGAGGAGAATATATTCTAACATCAATTGTTCTTCCTTCTGGATTGAATTCTGAATTGACCGATAGCATATCATCGCAGGTTCAAGATAATACATCAATGTATTATTCGAGAAAATTGATAAGCTCTCTCCTTTGTGCTTTTGACAAAATACACTAGTCCAGAATTCTTTGACTCGATTGTCATTTTCACAATTTACCAATTCAATTTTCTTCTGAATTGGGTTTCTTGCGATTCTCAAGTTGCATCAACTCTTTCATTAAATATTCTGAAACTGTGATATCTTCACCATATTCTTAAAGTTCATCACCATCTACCTCAATTTGTTCATTCATCTCATGACATGACATTAGCAGGTTTTAAAATTATTTTTACTAAAATCACATTTAAACAAGGTTAGATAGTAATATAATGATAAAAGCAGTTGGTTTTTAAAATAGGGGAGGCTTTCATTGAATATTTAAAGACATGAACTTTAGCTATGACTCACATAAATTAGTCTCTTGCCTTTTTGAAAACATCATGAAGAAAGTAAAGACATAATGAAGAAAATAAGACATAAAAGGTGGGTCTCAGGCCTCATTCGGACCATCACCGATTTAGAAATCAAAGATTTGTCTTTTCTCTACTGAGACAAACGGGGAATCACGATCGGAGTAGATGTCCAGTTGTGCAACTGTTCTCTTGGATTAGTGTCCCATATTTTCATCTCCTTGGTGCATTCTTCCAGAGCCATGTCACCTCCAATCCCTTCCCCTTGACCGTTGCTTTCATTCCATGCTTAAACAGGAAAAGACTGGTATGTATGAAGTAGATTTTGATTGATCTTCTTCTCGGACAAGCAGTCAAAATCAAACTTGGGAGGCTTCTCTGGAAATGCTCGATGAGGTGAGATCATCACCATAAACTCAGACTTCTTGCTTATGCTTTGAAAGGGTATGACATTTTCTATCGTTCCGGGACTTTCTTGGGTTATGGCTCTACTCACGAGCCATTCTTCATCAGTCTCAATCATGTTTATAGTTACTCCTCCAATGTTTGGCAGGGGATTGGTGTTAACCTCGGGCACAACTTTCTGGAGAGTAATGACCTCTTGATCGATTAGGTTCTGAATTTGGTGCTTCAAATTGAGGCAATCTTCAGTGGTATGTCCAACACTTCCTGAATGATATGTGCAATGTCGATCAGATTTGAAAAATTTAGATGCTGGATTAGTGGGCTTTGGTTCGATGCGCTGAATTAGTCCAGCCACTTTTAGTCTCTCAAAGAGTTGAGTTCGGCTTTCAGCTAATGAAGTAAAGACTCAGGGAGGTTTTTTCTCCAAATTTGGACGGGGAGGATTATAATGGTTTTGGTGATTGGGGGTGGTGTTTGGTAATTTGGTTGGACATAAAAAATAGAGGGATAATTCTTTAATGGTGAGGTTTTTCTGGGGCTGGATTTGAAGGATTTCTTTGATTTCATGCCAGGGCTGAAGGATACAGAAGACACCTCTTCTTTTTTCTTCCTTGGAAATCCTGGAATCTCTGGCTGCGTCCAATTTTTCCAGTTCTAAGACCTTCTTCGACTGTCTCACCGATTTTGACTAAATCAGCGAACTTCGCAAGGACCGCTGATATCATCTTTTCATAGAATTCTAATTCTTGAGCATGCATAAATACGACGACAATTTCTTCTTCGGTCATAGGAGGTTGGACTCTCGCTGCCTCCTTTCTCCACCGGTAGGCATATTCACAAAAATGCTCATCGGATTCTTGCTTGATACGATTCAAAGAATACCTATCTGGGACAACCTCCATGTTATAGGCAAATCTTCCAGCAAAATCTTTGGCTAGAGTAATCCATCCGGACCATTTTTTCAGATCTTGCAAAGTAAACCATTCTAGTGCTTCGCCGCTTAGGCTCCGACTGAAGAGTCTTATTAGTAGTGCTTCAGTTTTACCCGCTCCCACCATTTGGTCACAATAACTCCTCAAATAGACTGTGGGATTTTCAATGCCATTGAACGTTTCAAACTTTGGGACTTTGAATCCTTCTGGAAGATTTAAATCTGGATAAATGTAATGATTATCGTAACTATATTTTTCTTTGTTGGGAGAACTCCGTGATTCCTTGATCTTGGCGATCTCTTCTTTCATTAGCATCATATCCTTATCGTGCCTTTCTTCCACGGCTCTCAATCCCCTTTCCTTTTCCTCATAATGGCCAGGCTTGAATTTATTTGGGAAGGTAGGATAGGTTTCGAGTGTAGTGGCGTAAAAAGTAGCGGTTGGCATAGTTTGGGTGGGTGGTGGGTGCTGGACATTTGGAGCAAGATTTTGATATGTGGGGGTAAAGTTCTATGAGTTGGTGATAATTGGGTTGTCATTCTGACATGCGGGAAGGACATTCTAGGAATTATAAGCATTCGAAGGAGTATTCTGATAGTTAGAAGGGAGATTCTGTGAATTGTATGCATTTGGAGGAGCATTAGAAAGGGGATTCTGTGGATTGTATGCATTTGGATTGTTGTTTTGGCTAACATGCTCAGTATGTAGAGCATGAACTTGGTATGATGAGCCAAATTGAGGTGGGTTGCTGGAGATGGGATATGTGGAAGGTCGTTGGATAGAAGCATATGGCGTGTTATTTGGATGGTTTTCGATGTTGGGAGAGTTATGAGAAGGAAGATGGAGCGGAGTCCTTATTTCGATAAGAATCCTGGTGAATTCTTTGTTCTGTTGTATTTCTTTCCTCATCTCAGCCATTTGTTGCAGTATTTGCACCATCAGTGCGCTTTGATCCATTGTGATTGGGTCTGCTATGGCTATGTTTGTCAACCTAGTCTCCTCAGTATTGTCAGTCATTTTCCTTGTCTTTCTATCAAGCTACGGTCAAGGGAGGATTCTACTTGCGAAGTAAGGATGCTCAACTAGTTTTTCAACATAGACCAATTTCTTAACTTCTACCTGATAAGAGAAAAATAACTCAAAAGATAACCATGTTAGATTCTATTTACGATAAACAATGGAAGATATTCGATAGAAGGTAAACAAATAAGTGTTGCTTTACTTAAAGGTAAATTAATCCACGGATGAATTTTGGTAGGAATGACTCGAACGGATAGAAATTTGTCCATTGATTTGATAGGTGGTTGTCTTGTTGCTCTTACGCATTTTACGGTTGTTGATGTGAATAAGGCAAGATTTTCAACCTTTTCGCAAAAAAATGGAAAAATGAAAGTTTTCAAAGATAAAGGTCGAGCCTCGAAAGGGATTTCCATGTTGTTTGAATGTGGTAGGCTAACTTTCTAAAGAGATGGGAACAAGATTTTGAGGACTTTCGAAGAGGTTTGAATTTTTCTGAGAAACTTGAAAAACTCAAAGAATCGTTTGGTTAAGTTTTGTCTTGCGAGCTTATATTTCTGCCTATGGGCACTAAAATACTTTAGTAGGAGTGGATCAATTCACCTTCAATTGAAGCAACACGCAATCACACAAAAGCAGTTATATCGCATATCGTGTAAACAATTTAAAGCGCGTCGTCCTATACAAATATGTGATTTTTTTATGCCAAAGGTAGGCCTAACGAATTGAAGGATGTATGTCATTTGTAAGACGTTCCATTGCCCCAAAAATATATTGCATAAAAACTGATTAAATCGAATGGGGATATAAAATAGGAAAAAGGGATGTACAATAAAATATTAGTCCCACGCAGGGGTACAATCCTACACTAATTCGCCGTGAGAAGTCCTTCATCATCGAACTCCTTGGACTTCTTGAAGTTCCGAACGCCTTTCGGAATCTTCAAAACTAAATATTTCCCGACCCCGAGGGACAATGATTCCGTACAATTGGACATCACATCCTTCAATTAAACATATAAGGGATGATCATCTTTTATTGATTCATGGCCAATAGACGCAAGGTGGTCTTTTCTAATGGGCCCAATACCCCTTCGGTATTAGGTCGTCCTAGGCCAATGCCTAAAATTAATTTTGGTTTAGCTCTACGCTAGGTGTCTAGAGTGGGTTTTCTTTGAAATAGACCGGGTCCCAAGTGGACAACTTGGGTTGAAAATACGATAGTCATTGGACACAAGACGTACCCATAAACTATCGTATTTTCGAGAAAGTGTTATTTATGGAGAGAGGCCTAAAATATAAATAAAATCGCATGCCATGTGGTGGAATATGCTATGAAATGCAATGACAATATATTTTGCGATAAATAAACACATAAGCAAATAAGTATTAAAATTTACTAACTATTATAATATTTCGATAGTTAATCACATAAAGTTAGTCAAAAATAGTTCAAATTTTTGGTTAGAACTTAAATAAATCCCCAGCAGAGTCGCCATTTCTATTTTATCCCTTTTCGGAATTTTTATTAATTATTTTCACAAAATAAGGAAATAAAATAGTTTTAACACTTAGAAATTATTTCAAAACTTAAAAGCAAATTTTAAAACAATTCTAAAACAAAACAGAGTCGCCACTTAACTTTTATAAAGAAATTAAGAAAACTTAAAAGAATTTCAAAGACTTAAAAATAGAAATAAATCTTTAAAATTAGAGAAAATGGGTAAGGGTTCAGGTAACGTCTTAAGAAGGATTTTAAGGCACTTAAGAACGTCCGTTTAAAACGGTTGACTAAAATAATTTTGACTAACTTAAAAGAAAATGACTAATTGCAAAGAGTTTATTTTATGAAAAATAGCAAGGATATTAAAGACTTGAAAAAATATAGCACTTTTATATAGAGAATAACATATTTTGGCTAAGTAAAAGAGAAATTCACTTTTAAAAAAAATGCAATAAATTTTTTTTTTGTAAAGAAGAAGACTTTAATAAATCCTTTAATCATATGAAAATAATCAACTCATGGAAAAGGAGGTCATTTGGAAGAATATGATTTTATTGTATAAAAATAGAAAGCGATTTAAGGATAAGAAATTTAGAGAAAATATTAACTTAAATTAATAAGGAAAGCTAGAAAATTATTTCAACTAATCATATGAGAAGTTAAAGTTTTTAAAGGAACCAAATTGAAATCTCCTTGAACTTAAAAATAACTAAGTAACACGTGAATGAGGAAACGAAGTCATTTTCATAAGGAAATTCTTCAAGGCAATTGTCACAAAGTTCATTTTTTAATCAAGCTAATTAAATGACGAGAATTTGGACAAAGCAAAATTACAAGAAAAGCAAAACAAAGATACAATTAGAATAACAATTCTTTAAGGGATCTATTTAGATTAATTAAGTTAGTTAATGCAAATAATTAACATAAATTAAATACAAATAAAGAGATAAGGGAAGAAGTGGGCTTTCCGACCCATCTGCTGGTTGTCCCTGATTTGGACTTTGACTTTATGGATTTTAGCCCATGGTTCTGCTGCAATTTGCTTGGGCTCTGGCCCAAGAATATAATCTTTGCATCTTCTATGCTGAAGGCTAACCCAGGAATAGCTATGCGACCCTCGACGCGGATAATGCAAAGTTACAGAGTCTTCGTGGACTCATTCAAATATGCCAAGAAAGGGGAGAAAAGGAATCAGT
This sequence comes from Jaltomata sinuosa, assembly GCA_003996215.1. Taxonomy (NCBI): domain Eukaryota; kingdom Viridiplantae; phylum Streptophyta; class Magnoliopsida; order Solanales; family Solanaceae; genus Jaltomata; species Jaltomata sinuosa. The sequence goes on along the minus strand of QJPP01003631.1, from coordinate 39,892 downwards.
GACAAACAACAATACTAATGCCAGATTTCAAAGAAAATAAGTGATAATAATAATTGAAACTGAACATTTAGATAAACCATTCATTTCCTAAGTTTGACCATTATTAACAAATTGATAGTAAATTTAGGAATTCAAACATCTGACTTTTGACCAACACCTCACATACAAAGAAACATACAAACTCAAACGTGGATTCACACATGGTTAAGCTCCAGCAATAATCATGCTTGAACTATTTCAGAATTGAAGGAGCAGGGATTTAATCTTAAGTAAAACAATCAGACCATGACTTATTTAAATAGAACTAAGGTTTTCTCAGTTATTTGAACAAACAGTGACAGATTTCTAAGAGGGAAAATGAGTGTCATTTTTTATCAAAACTTGACGCCTCGGGGAAAGGCTAAGGAATCACACCAAAGACCGGTCATTTTGCTCCAACAAACCTTCATTTGAGTTAAGCAAATCTAAACGATAGAGCCTACTAAACAAATCTGCACAACAAGTTGACATTCTTGACAATTGGATGCTATGACAAGCTAAATGTACTTGCAGAGGAAATCACTCCCATGATCGAAATTACCCCACACCTCTGCCAGACTAAATGGTTTCTTTTAAAGGAGCAGATTTCCAACTTTCTATCCCTAGCTCTCAGCCATGTTCTATACAACTCTCACGTTATTAATATTTCAAAAGAGCATGGTGAAATTTTTTCCACCATTTCCACTGCTAACAGAGAAGGTAACCAAGGACATATAGATGATGAGCATCCTTAGATCAAAAGACTTATGAGCAAAATTAGCAAGAAAACACAACCTTAAACTGACACGTATGCGCAAAATTATCCTACTGAGCTCTTTTTATCTAACTATTTCAAACAGGCTTTACTCAAGTTACCATAAGGACGAAAGAGAACATGCAAATATAAACTTTCTGAAGACGTTAGCTTTAGAGGGAAACTTTTACCTATTCTTTGAACAATAAGCATTCTCAAATTCAGGTTGTGTCAAGATCTAAAAAAGGGTATTCATTAACAGATGTCAAAGTTCAAACTTAACACCAAGCAAGGAAAAAGAAAAAAGACATACGATCAGAAAGCTACGGAGAATCAACTCCTCAATTCAAGGGACTCAGGGGAACACAGAGTTCCTAGAGCATTGTATCAAGACTCAAATTAATCATATGACGAGACAACATGTTTCAGAACCAGGTCCTGGAATGGATAGCGAACCACAATAATCATCTTCAAAGAAATCCTTTTTTAACACATTTAGCACAATAAATTAAGAGTTGGTTTGCAAATAGTTGATTCTAAAGTTATAAAATAAAGTAGGCTTCTCAAAGAATTTCGACATTCCCGACTAAGGAAAGAAACACAGCAACAAGGAAACATTATGACATGAACCAACATATAATACATAACAAAGGGAAGAACACAGACAGTGATGACTCTCATTTGACACTTGTTATTGAGAAAATTATTTATTTTATCATCTCTTATCTTCAAAACATGGCAGTTTCCCATTTTGATATAAAAGAGATTGTCTTTCATACTAAAGTAACAAATAACTACTGGATAGTCCCAATACATAACTCATGAACCTTACTTTGTATTATGAACAAAGAAGGTCCTTGAATGGGATCGATGTACACAAATACATATTAGCATATGGGATTAATTCCTTGTCCCTCAAAACAACACACAAGGAAACCAACTACCAATCAAATTCCCTTCACGATATCAAAATCAGCCCAGACTCAAACTACACATTCTTAGAACCACCAACAATATATGGAAAGGAATGAAGAACTGCAGGTTTGAGAGCACCTGGGAGAAGCCAAACCTGCAAGTTCAAAGCTTCTTCCGAGCTCAATCGTTCCCATAATTCAACTCATACTTTCCTTTCTAATCAACTAGCTCAAGACAGTGTTCAACAACAGAGTTTTACGAATGAAAAATTCAAGACAACAGTCCCACACCATCAATTATTCTACTGACAAGAACAAGAAGAAAATAAACTGAAAGAAGAGTTTACATTTTTCCGGGCAGGAACTGGGATTAGACGAGTTGAGTGTTGAGCTTGTATTGACTTTTTGATGAACTCAAGACTTCTCTGATCTCAACAGCAAGAGGAAAATACCCTCTAGGCTACTGTGAGATTACAGAGAAGGGACTTGAGAAAAAATTCTTGGTGAAATTAGATTTTTTCTTCCTAATTGCTCTTAACTCCAGATTGAAAAATTCCCAAATTTTGCTTCCCCTCTTCACAGTGAAATATGAGGGTTTATATAGGTGAGTTTTGGGGACTCACAACAGATGGAATTGGAGAAATCATTGAGGGTAATTTCGGATAGAATTTGAGAGGATTTGAAATTCAAAAACCAAAATTCCCCTGATGAAGACACGTTAGTACCTTTTAGGTACGAATTCGATCAATGGCCGCTCGTTTGAGATATTTACGCCGCAATTTCCGAGTGAGCAACGTTGAAGATGCCACTTGTGAGATTTCTAGAAGCTTCTAGAATCTGCCAACAACACATTTTCGCACAAACAAATGAAATCAAGGAGAAAATAGATGGAGGGGTAACAATTTAGGGGATTTGGGGAAGATTGGAGGTTGATTGGAGGTGTTTTGCAGGTCGTTTGGTGGCGAGTTGACGGAGAATGTTCTTCTGGGTTGTTGTTGTCATCTGTGAATGAACAACGAAGAGAGAGAGAGGGGTTGTTTGGTCTGTTATGTTTTGAGTGAGGAAAAGAAAGAGGTGATAAGTGTGAAGAGGTGGGACGGGTATGGAAAATTAAAGGTGGGCTGGGGCGAGTTGGGTGGATTTGAGGTGGATTTGGGCTAGGAAATGATCTGAAACAAAGAGGGGATTGTTGGGAATTTTAAGTTAATTAAGGATTTGTCCACTTGCTTTGCAATGTGGCTAGAGTTGGTTGAATTGATAACCAAATTTTAAAATTTAGCCAAACCGTTAAGATTGTAGCCAAATTAAACCTAATTGAATTAATTCAAAGAATTTAGGCCGTAATTGGAATAGGGGCAAACTAAATACGATTAATTTAACTGAGCTTTATTTATTTAAAAAAAAAAACAAAATAATTAATTTGTTATCATATTCGATCATGTGTTTATAAAACACTAATTTTACAATTCAATTCCCGTTTGAATTATTTTGATAAAAAATAGACAGTTTTAAACATTTTGAAATAATTTTGGAAAAACCTTTGAATATCTACTAAAATTCTCGAAATAATATACATCTATATATATTATGAATATACGTAGACGTATGTTTATTCATGAATATTATAGAATATTCTCCGAAATTAATTTTGAAAAATTCTTTTAATTACAAAATTAACTATTTAAAATCTAAGAGCTCGATAATTAATCAAATAGCGGAGGGTAAAAATTGGGTGTCAATAAATAAAATAAAGAGGGGCTAATTAATTTAATACAATAAATTATTCAACTTAATTTAGACAAATGCAAATTACATCTCATTACAATGGCAAAAAAGCAACCTTGAAATAAAATATTAACTACCCCAAACAGACAAAATAAAATAATAAAAAAAAGTAGAATCGATTTCATAAGAGTAAATGATTTAAAAGGACTCATAAGAGTATTTAAAAGATTTAAAATATTTGTTGCTTTATAGGGATAATGCCACGATATTATTGATTGCACTCTTCCACCATAGCAATAATTTATTTTGAGATCGATTTTAAAGTTTAAAGTTAGCAATAATATAATTTTTAAAAGATAAGTAAAAGATTTGTGTTTTAAACATAGGCACATAAACATATTTAAATATAAATACACATAATACTCTTTGAAATCTTTGGTGAATGGTACTCCCAGGGACGCGTCGGCTTAATTTTAAAAAAAATGAGATTAGACCTCGTAATTCCTTTTTACCTCCCACTAACTATTTGTTAGGAGAAGTATTTATATAGTTGTCTATTTCAAATGGTAAAGGAAACAATAGACATTGATTTTATCATAAGAGGTTAAAATTATTTTAAAACAATTGTGGGTTTATGTTTCAAATCATTTGAGCAAAAGAAATAAAAGAGTAATAAGTTGAGAGTTAAAATCTGGAAAAGAAACACATAGCATACAATTTTGCCAACCCCCTTATACGCAGCCCCTCCTCTTCCATTATCCCAGTATGTTTAATACAAAATAGTACATGCCCAAATAAATAAACATAATTAGCAGACTGAATCAGAACCAGTAGGATCTATCCAACTTTAAAGTTCTCCCAAATCCCGAGAAACTCTTCACTTTCCCGAATCAGTCACCTTCTAATAAGAACCTGTCAAAATATAATGAGAATATTTGCGAATAACACGAGGAGTCCGGAGAAACCTACAACTATCCATAACACTAATCCCTGACATGTCAAGTTCCTGAGAACCTCGAGGGTACTAGGCAGTGCTTATGTCAAGGATGTAGAATGCGTTGAGGCCATCCATAACACAAAAACAGATTCACTTTGTCACGAAATTAGATAACCAGTCAAATCAAATAACCACTTGAACAAATGCAAACCAACCAAAGGAACTTCAAGAAAGAGACATATACTCATAACTAACGCATGATTTAGTCAAACAAGGACAAGGCTTGGGTTTAAATTCTGTAAACATGCTTTCTATTAACTCACATATATGAGTTGAGAAGGCGTACCTGTTTTCTCCCGATAAAGAATGTTTAGAGCGTTTAAAGACGAATATACATTTAAACTAGAAAGACATTTAAACCATAGAGAAACATGCATGCTGAATTGACGATAAAAAACTAACCAGTTAGGCAGCAAATAAATAGGGCAAGAATCTTGAAGCCAACACTTTCAACCAAACCGAATTAGAGTTTAAAACTTTTAGTAGAGAAGAGAGTAATGCCATAAATCCTCAGGAACTTCCAGTGATCCCAATAGAGGGGAGAAAAGTTGTTTAAATAGTCTTCAAACCTCAATCAACAAGAGAAGCAGAAGGAAAGAAAATAACCCCAAAAATCCGCTAATCATAAGATTGCTTTTCTACTACAAGATAACTTAAACAATTAGGTGTAACATTAATCAAAGTTTACTATAATTACTTGAGTAGGAAATTGTCCAAACCAAATAAGGGTAGGGGAATCAATAAAGAGATCACAAGATCCAGGAATTTACCAAAAATAGATAAATGGTGAAGTTGTTGATGTGACGCTAATTTACGTCACTTTCGACTCCTTTTTACTAAGAACAATCGTACGTTTTCAAGCAACCATTGTTGTTTTTGATGTTTTTATGTTGTATTTGTAGGAAATGGAAACAAACACGGAAACGGACGGAAATACGCGAAAAAGAGCAATCTGCCTAAGTGTGACGGCCTGAGTGACGGCCCGTCACACATGTGACGGTCCGTCACTGGGACCGTCACTCCAAGGCAGCAAAGGGGCAGTGCCACTGCCTAAGGCTGACGGTCCAGGCGACGGTCCGTCAAGGCAGTGACGGTCCGTCAGCCTGACCGTCACGCTAAGGCAGTAGCTTAAGTCGGCGACCCGCGTTTTGGGGATTCCTAGCCCGTTTTGGATTTGGTTTCTTTGACTCCTATAAATACCCTATGATAGGTTTATGTAATTAGAAGACACCCAATAGTTTTAGAATAGTTTTTAGTCAATTTTTGAGAGCAACAACACGTTTTCGGATTCTTGAATTCGTGTTCGTGAGTTCTTGGTTTTTCTTGTTATTGGATTATTGAAGATTGATTTTCATTATATTGTAAGAACTTCTTCTCCTTATTATGAATTCAATTCTCTTCTCTTTTCTTTATAGCATGATTAACTAAAACTCCCGCAACTAGGGTTGTGGGAGCCATGGCAAACGTAGCAATATAGATTCCGGGTAGCGTTGGGTTCGATTTATGTATTGTCACGTTGTTAATCATACATTATGTCACGTTTTCTAGTGGGTTGCAAACATTAGAACATGCCTAGGTTTAATTTGCTTGAGAAAGAGATTAAAACCGGGAAACTTGATTAACAACAAGGATTCGAGACTACCAACTCTCGTCTTAAAGATTAATGCCGTAACTGGATTAATCTACTTGATGTTAGGATTGAGAGCTAAAAAGCACATCTTTTTGAGATCGAGAGAAGATAAAAGGAAATTTGTTTATTTGGTCGAGAGACGTTTAGACGATACAATTGACGCAATCACATCGTGACATTCATATAGAAAGAACCCGGTTAAGCCTAGAATCGACATTGTTACAACGCCATGGTAACCACGTCCCTAGTTCACATTCTCTCATACTGATTTAACCTCCTACGTTTATTATTGTTTTGTTTACAATTTGATTACAAAACCCCCCCTTTTAGTTACTGGAAACGATTGACAACTAGTCACATACTTCACTAAAGTCTTAATCATCACCATATTCTCTGTGGGATTCGACCCCAACCTTGTTGGGTTATATATTTGACAACGATCGCTTACGCTTCTTAAATTGAGGTGTAGTTTGAGCGTTATCAAAAATGGCGCCGTTGCCGGGGAATACGGTTTTTGATTAAGTCTGGTGTGTCTATTTGACTTTTTGTTATAATTTCCTGCTTTACGTTTGTTTGTTGTTTTTGTTTTGACAGGGTACAAAGTTGTGCATGCATAGTACCCGAAGCTCGGGTGAACCAATACTACCTTACGATCCCGAGCTTGCTAGAACTTTGAGGCGGAATATGGCCACAGAACTAGAGGCAGCAAGGCTCGCTGCCGAACTGCAGGCCCAACAAAATCTGAATGCTGGTGATCTGCAGGATGAGGATTTCGAATTAGATGGAGCTGGCGCTACTGGCGCCATCATTGTTCCACCGCTACCGCCCGGAGCCAAGTTCAACATCACTAGCACGATGATTCAGTTGCTGAACTTGAGAGGAGTGTTCCGAGGTGTCGCTAGGGATGATCCAAACCAGCACTTAATGAATTTCGTGGGCATCTGCAAGTCGTTCGAACTGCCAGGAGTGAGTCAGACTGCGATCAGGCTTAGGTTGTTTCCGTTGTCTCTGTCTGATGAGGCAGCGTTGTGGTTGACAGAATTGACCCCCGACTCTATCGCAACGTGGGGAGAGTTGAGAGGAGCTTTCCTAGAAAGGTTCTTTCCTCCCTCTCGGATGATACAGTTGAGGGACGAAATCAGCAACTTCAGGCAGCAACCGCACGAAGCACTGCACGAGACCTGGTTGCGATTTAAGAAGAAACTGACACAGTGCCCCAACCATCAGCTGAACAACGAATTCTTGATGCAGACATTCTACAGGGCACTAAATTCGGCTACCAAGCCGACATTGGATAACGCAGCAGGTGGAGCGTTTATGGGTCGCACTTTTGCCGACGCCACAGCTATTTTGGACAGGCTCACCAAGACCAACAGGGCCTGGCACACACGAGATTCAGAGGTTGCAGCTAGCACCTATACAGTTGGTATGTCGGCTGAGCAGCGTAGGAAAGAGGAGGAGCGCGACCAAGACATGGCGCATCTAAAGACACAGTTGGACCTCCTGACAAGGCACTTGACGTCAGGAAAAATAGAGAAGGTACAAGCTGTGGGTTCCCAAGGTATGGAGACTGAGGACGCGAATTACGTGGTGGGTTTCCAGGCCAATGGCCAAGGAAACCAAGGTCGGAACTATCCAAACCACTATGAGAATGGTGGCTACAAAAATCGTGACCAAGGAAGCTGGAGGAACAACACCGATAGAGGTGGGTTGTATATACCACCTGGCAATCGGGACAAAACTAGCAGCGAAACTGAGACGTCCAAACTTGAGAACATGATGGCGAAGATGCTGCTTAAGGTGGAATCAACGGACTCTGGGGTAAAGGCAATACGGAATGAGTTATCAACATTGAGTCTGGTAGTGGAGTCACACTCAACCGCGATCAAGCAACTAGAGCAGCAAGTGGGTCACATCTCGGCATCTCTAAACCCAAGGAAAATAGGTACTTTGCCGAGCGACACCACTCATCCGCAGAATGATGCAAGCTGTATGGCGATCACCACAAGAAGTGGAAAAGTATTACCGGAATCACATCCGGTAATTCATGCTCAAGATGATAGTGCGGATGATAAAGAGGCGGTAGAGGAGGAAACGCCAAAGCCCGCAGAGAAACGCAAGGAAGCTGAAAAGCTTCTAACTATGATGTTTCGACACCCACCCCCTTTCCCCCAGAGGTTGAAGAAGAAAGCTGACGATAGTAAGTTCCTGAACTTCATGACCATGTTAAAACAAATTTCAATAAACATACCATTGGTGGAAGCTCTGGAACAAATGCCCGGTTATGCCAAGTTCATGAAGGACTTGATCACAAAGAAGAGGACGGTAAGTTTTGAGCCGGAAGACAACCTCCATCACTGCAGCGCTATTTCCTCTAGATCATTAGTGGAAAAGAAAGGAGATCCAGGTGCGTTCACTGTTCCATGTACTATCGGAAAGCTCAACTTCGGAAGAGCTATGTGTGATCTTGGTGCTAGTATCAATTTGATGCCGCTAGCAGTGTATAACAAATTGGGTTTGGGAGCTCCTAAACCAACGTCCATGAGAGTGAGGATGGCTGACCGTTCGGTAAAGCGACCCGTAGGGATCTTGTCTGATGTGCTAATAAAGATCGGTAAGCTTATCTTCCCAGCTGACTTTGTAATTTTGGATTGCGAAGTGGACTTCGAAGTTCCCATAATCTTGGGACGACCATTGTTAGCTACGGCGAGAGTTTTGGTTGACATGGAGAAAAACGAACTGACCTTCCGATTGAACAATGAAATGGTCAAGTTCGATGTGTCTAAATTGATGAAGCAACCAAGTGACATGAGGGTGGTCGCGGTCATCAATGCCATTGAGGAAGAGCCTGCGGATGTGCACCTTGAGGAGAAGTGTTTGGTTGAGACCCGAGCTGCTATGAAGTTGGGATCGAATGGGGTGGTGAGACAGGCAGAAAAAGGCGGTGAAAATAGATCAAAGAAACGAAAACACCGCAAGAGAATCTGCAAAGAAAGAGCGAAGAAGCGGTCACGACTAGCTGCGGAGCCAACAAAAGAAGAAGTTGGACAGCAACATCGAATCAGCAGCGCGTGCAAACACTCCATCGAGTTCTCTTGTTTTGGAGACCCTGGCGGTCTCCAACATCATTCCAGAATCTGAGTCATATCGACTTCACAGGTATTCCTTTATTCTCACAGTTTTTAGTTTGCATATATATGCATTGGGGACAATGCATGAGTCTAAGTTGAGGGTGTTGGGAAACCTGTGAGTCACCACCGAGGGTTTTTGTTGCCGATTTCTTTTCCCTCCGGTGTGCTATCTAGTAGAACCGGCATGTTTAGGTTGTTAGTTTAAATTTTTTTTTAGTGTCTATAGCAAGCATGCGTTGTTCTTATCTAAAAATGAGGCCCTTTGAAAAAATTTTCTGGTTTTGAGCTTATGTTGAAACGATTGACTGTCTGGATCTTTGTATGTCATTGTGTGAATATGAGTAGAATGAGTATGCTTAAGCTGAGCGGTTGTTTGATAGTTGGTAGCGATATAGTTCTTGGTGCTAAGAGTGTGTGAGATTAATTGTCATAAATTCTTACTCTGTGCATGCATCTAGAACTTGCCCGGTCTATTTTGTTAAGTTTGAAGTTTGGTTGCTTAGGAAAGGATCACAGGCCCTTTTTGTGTGCAGTCCACTTAAAAGACCGTCCAAATATAAATAACCCCTTTGATCCCTGTTTGAGCCGAAATTGACCTTATTCTTTCAATAACCTGTCACCATTCCTGTTTAACTTTGAATCCCTATCTTGGCCCTGGTCCTTCCTTGGACATCGTGCACCTCAACGTAGGCAAACAACCTAAGTTGAGGGTGGCTACTATAGAGGTAAACCCTGTTTTGGCCCTGGTCCTACCAATGGACATTGTGCACCTTGACGTAGGCAATCAGCCTAAGTTGAGGGTGGCTACTACAGTGGTAAAGGAGAAGAAAAAGAGGATGGAGATGATTGTTTTTGAATAGAATGAAAATCCGGGTGTGCGCCTAAGAAAAGAAAAGGAAAAAATAAAGAAAGATGAAAAAGATCGAAAAAGAAACAAAAAGAATTGTCAATAAAGAGGCCGCACCTGTATCTAGAATCAAGGAAATAAAAAGGTGAATAAGGATGGATAAAGTGAAGTTATGTGGTGATAAGATGTAAATGGTTCCAAGGAGGGCTTAGTCACTAACCCCTAAATGTATCATACCTGCACCCGAAGCCTCATTACAAGCCGAAACAAGTCCTGTAGTGATCCTGAGTAGCTTTCTGAAGAACCGAAATAGAATAGTAAGGGCAAGCCTATGGTATCGCATGTGCATTGTTTGAAATCGTTTGTGAGGGTGAGCGCTTACCTAGTCCCAAATCTTGTGTGTGGGATTTCTTTGTGGTGAGGGCACCAAGATGTCTATATTGTCTATTGATTGTTAGGATAGCTACGCGTGTGTATGCATAATGTTCTATCATATCGGAATGACATGTTTGGATCCTTGCAAGTTAGTGTTTCATACATTCGTGTGCTACGAGGGAACTTGATTTAATTGAATAAGTTTTGAATGACCATGAAGTGCTATAGACATGAGTTTGTGTTCTTAGTAGAGTCGTATTATTGTTTTATGTTATGTTGCTTGAGGACAAGCGAACGTTTTAAGTTGAGGGTGTTGATGTGACGCTAATTTACGTCACTTTCGACTCCTTTTTACTAAGAACAATCGTACGTTTTCAAGCAACCATTGTTGTTTTTGATGTTTTTATGTTGTATTTGTAGGAAATGGAAACAAACACGGAAACGGAAGAAATACGCGAAAAAGACAATCTGCCTAAGTGTGACGGCCTGAGTGACGGCCCGTCACACATGTGACGGTCCGTCACTGGGACCGTCACTCCAAGGCAGCAAAGGGACAGTGCCACTGCCTAAGGCTGACGGTCCAGGCGACGGTCCGTCAAGGCAGTGACGGTCCGTCAGCCTGACCGTCACGCTAAGGCAGTGGCTTACGTCGGCGACCCGCGTTTTGGGGATTCCTAGCCCGTTTTGGATTTGGTTTCTTTGACTCCTATAAATACCCTATGATAGGTTTATGTAATTAGAAGACACCCAATAGTTTTAGAATAGTTTTTAGTCAATTTTTGAGAGCAACAACACGTTTTCGGATTCTTGAATTCGTGTTCGTGAGTTCTTGGTTTTTCTTGTTATTGGATTATTGAAGATTGGTTTTCATTATATTGTAAGAACTTCTTCTCCTTATTATGAATTCAATTCTCTTCTCTTTTCTTTATAGCATGATTAACTAAAACTCCCGCAACTAGGGTTGTGGGAGCCATGGCAAACGTAGCAATATAGATTCCGGGTAGCGTTGGGTTCGATTTATGTATTGTCACGTTGTTAATCATACATTATGTCACGTTTTCTAGTGGGTTGCAAACATTAGAACATGCCTAGGTTTAATTTGCTTGAGAAAGAGATTAAAACCGGGAAACTTGATTAACAACAAGGATTCGAGACTACCAACTCTCGTCTTAAAGATTAATGCCGTAACTGGATTAATCTACTTGATGTTAGGATTGAGAGCTAAAAAGCACATCTTTTTGAGATCGAGAGAAGATAAAAGGAAATTTGTTTATTTGGTCGAGAGACGTTTAGACGATACAATTGACGCAATCACATCGTGACATTCATATAGAAAGAACCCGGTTAAGCCTAGAATCGACATTGTTACAACGCCATGGTAACCACGTCCCTAGTTCGCATTCTCTCATACTGATTAATTTCTCCTACGTTTATTATTGTTTTGTTTACAATTTGATTACAAAACCCCCCCTTTTAGTTACTGGAAACGATTGACAACTAGTCACATACTTCACTAAAGTCTTAATCATCACCATATTCTCTGTGGGATTCGACCCCAACCTTGTTGGGTTATATATTTGACAACGATCGCTTACGCTTCTTAAATTGAGGTGTAGTTTGAGCGTTATCAGTTGTCCCAATATTTTGAAATAAATCATACACAAATCAGCCACATAATATTCTCAATTTGGTGTAAGATGAATTTAATTTTTACCGTAAATGGCTAAGTACCAAAGTTGTTTCACTTAGTGAGATGAGAGAACATATTGACTATCCATTGGAGCTAATCCAGGAATTACACAAATCAATTTACTAGGTGAATACAATCACAATTTCACGAAACAGAGGTGTTAGAGAAAATGCCATGAATTTAACTTGAACAGGAAGAAAGCAAATTGACACACAAGGTTGTCATCATTTGAATTCAAAACAGAAGGGGAACAGTTAACACCGTATTCTTACAGTTGATCTGAGCTTATGTGTAGAGCGCAAAATACAAACCAGAAATGGATATTTTCACATATGATAGGATAGAAAAGCAAACAATTAATAATCATAAGCATTCAAACCAAATTGACAATCAAACCAACACCAATTTCAGATTAGTAATCTACATAAAGGAAATCAAACCAGAGACTGGAATCCATCCTAAAACTCAAGAGTATCGAAGTCCCATGAAGTGGGAAGTGGTCAAATAAACTCAAACTCACGTAGAAGCGTAGAGTTTAACGGTGATAATCACTAGCATCTCATACGGGTTCCTCTTCGCTTGAATCATCATCCCTTTGTCGAGGAAAACACGAATGCAGGGTTGTTGGGTTATAATTAGAGATATGGAAATAGATAAAAGGGAGGAAAAAATTGGAGAGAGGAGTGGCAGTGGTCGTGGTGGTTTGCTATAGATGATGGTGCGGTAGAGCTCGGGTTCATTGGTAGAAAGGAGGAAAGGGGTCAAGAGAGAAGAGGAGAAGAGAGATGAGGGTGGTGGTTGTGTGTGAGAGGAGGGGCGACTAGAGGTATCACGACCCAGAACACCGCGAGTGGCACCCACCCAACTCCCGGGTGAGTGAACCATCAACGACCCAGAACTTAACCATTCTAACAGCTTAAAATCAGTGTGCAATAAGTAAAACTAGCCATAATCAACCAAAACCATACTAATATAAATAAACCTGCGGAAATTGCTCCCTAGAACCTGAAAGTCATCGTACTAAAACATTACAAAAATCTAAAATACGGGGATGCAACCCAAAAGTAAGCAAGAGTCTAAGCCCAAAATAAGTGGGCTATAACTGAAAATGAAAGAGACCAAGGTAGCTCGACCGAAATAGCTCACCCTTGATGTCTGGAAGCACTGGGACTACAATGAGTACACAACCACCGTGTACTAGTAGAATTATCAGCCAGTTCCAAATAAGCAATATATGAATAGTACAATAGCCAAGTAGAAGTACATGAAATATGTAAACAAGCCAACAAATATCTCTAGACTAAAAGTCTCTTCCTAGCTTGTTCCCACATGTAACCCGCCCTTACAACCATGGTCAACAATCAATGATAATCAATAAATATACCATTTTTTATAGCCTGGACCCACCCTGGGATCCCCCTAAACAACACCTAAGTGTTAAACATGCAACCCAGTTTACACCAAGACCAAAATCACAGACCAATAATAATAACATGGCCTCTCAAGGACCATATGCAATATCATAAGTCATAAACACAGCCGGTCCACTCATGGAACCAAAATCAAATGCACAATGCAAATAAGTAAGCCCGTACCAGGCGTAGTACCCGATCCAACCAGTTAGTACACCATACTAGGCATGGTACTCGAGCTGACCATTTGTTATCCCATACCAGGCATGGTACCCGAGCCAACCATTAGTATTCCGTACCAGGCGTGGTACCCGAACTAACCGAATGTCACACAGAATCCACAGTCACAAATAATGAATAATCAAACTTGTAAACCAACAAGCAATAACACCTAGTTCATTTCACAAGACTGATAACAGGACCCTTAGACATTCCTAACTCATTTCCTAAGCATGCAACTCATACAACTCTTAGACAACGGTACACAAATATATAATGCATGAAAGAATCAATAACCATCACCTGCCTCGAAATATTCCAAGCTCTATTAAATTGGAGCTTTCCCCTTTTCAGAATCCCTTGCTTGTTCTTGGTCTAGAAACAAATATGCAAGAACTATAGTCAATTAACTGGCCTAAATTACTCAAATTATGCAAAATCCCAATCCCCAGGCCAAATCATGATCATTCCACCCCTTTCCCGGGATTACTACCATTAATTCACATAAATTTATCATTTTAACGGATACCTTTAGAGAATTATGGCTAAGTGATCATCATTCATCATCAATAACCAAGACCCAAGAACTCTAGCACCCTAAAATCCCTATTTTCTCCGGATTCTACCATTCCTAGATTATTTCAAATATTTCCCCAAGCCTACCCCTAGCAATTCTAAAGTATAGGAAAGACAGTACGAAGATTGGAGAGTAGAAACCTTACCTTTAGGACAGAAAACGGTGAAAAACTGATGGAAATCGCCCAAAATCGCCCTTTTCTTCTCCCAAAACGTCTTTGTTGAAAATTGACTATTTTGGGGAAGTTACTGCATTGAATACCATCACGCTCCGCTATAGCGGTCCTCTCCTCCATAACAGTACCACCGTAGTAGAGGCGACCGCTATGGAGGAGGCTGACCGACGTTGACTTTCGCTGTAGCAATATTTTCTCTGCTACGATGGAGGTCGCTATGGCGGTGTGTCAACCGCTACAGGATAGAAAGTCATAAAGTCCCTCAAATTGCCCCATTTTACAACTCATTTATTTTTCCTACATCCCGGAATAACCCCTTCACGTCAACCTCGATACCAGAATTCTACTTACCCAAATTTGATTCCAAAAAGTCTTTCGGACTCCTTTATGTCTTAGCTAAATATAAAACTAGCTCAAATTAAAACACTTAACTCAATCCTTAACCAGATTTCCCTAGACTTTACCTCGCTTTAAAACTTGCCGAGGCTAGTCTAGCCCAGAATTTCAAACTCCCAAACCCAGAGTTTTCTAACTCTAAAAATTGGCATGAATGGTTTACCCATAATGATGGACCCGGTCGTTACAATAGATACCAATTTACCCATCATTAATCCCCGAATGATCAAACCCAAAAATACGGAAAGTAAAGAGCGAAAAGAGTAGTACCTGTATCCTCAAACAGGCAAGGGTACTTGTCCAGCATGTCCTTCTCGGTTTGTCAAGTGGCTTCCTCAATCGGACGATGCTTCCATTGAACCTTTACCATACTGATCACCTTTGTCCTCAATTTCTGGACATCCCGATCAAGAATCAAAACCGATTTATCTTTATAACGAAGATCCTTATCAAATAACACCTCATCCCACTTGATGATGTAATCCTCATCCCCATGGTATCACTTTAGCATGGATATATAGAATACTGGATGGACACCCGACAAACTGGGCGGCAGTGCTAATCTGTAAGCCACTGGCCACATGATCTCAAGAACTTCAAATGGTCTGATGAACAGAGGGATGAGCTTGCCCTTCTTGCTGAAACGCATAACTCCCTTCATTGGTGACACTTTCAATAGCACTTGTTCACCAACCTGGAAATCCATATCCCTTACCTTGCGATCCGCATATTTTTTCTGCCGGCTTTGGGCTGCTAGCAACTTGGTCTGGATGCCTCTTACCTTTTCTTGTGCTTCTCTTACCAAGTCCACTTCCAAAGGCTTTATATCGCCTTTCTCAAACCACCCTATAGGTGATCTACAACCCCTCCCATATAAGGCCTTTAATGGTGCCATTTTGATACTGGAATGATAGTTATTATTGTATGAGAACTCGCACAATGGTAGAAACTGGTCCCAATGACCCCCGAAGTCAATCAAACATGCTCTCAGCATGTCCTCCAATACCTAAATCGTCCTCTCTGACTGACCATCAGTCTGAGGATAGAAGACTGTACTAAAAGTGAGCTGTGTACCCAACTCTTTATGTAACTTACCCCAAAACTTAGAGGTAAACTGCGTACCCCTGTCTGAAATAATGGACAATGATACCCCATGCAATCGCAAGATCTCTTTCACATAAATCTTAGCCAATTCCTGAGAATTGTAATCCACCCCGACCAAAATGAAATGAGCTGACTTGGTCAGCCTGTCGATAATGACCCAAATGGAGTCATACTTCCCCAACCACGAAGTCCATGTCTATCCTTTCCCACTTCCACTCTGGAATGGGCATCCTTTGTAGTAGTCTTGCAGGTCTTTGGTGCTCATATTTTACGTGCTGACAATTTTGACATTTGGATACAAACTCATCTATGTCCCTTTTCATCCCGGGCCACCAGTAAAATTGCCTCAAATTCCTGTACATCTTGGTTACACCCGGATGAATCGAATACCATGAGCCATGAGCCTCCGCTAACACTTTTTGAATAATTTCATCAACTCGAGGAACACAAATCCTCCCTTTGAAATTTAACACGCTGCCAGAATCCAACGTGGCATCCCCAGACTCTCCGGATATTGCCTTGCTCCGAAGTCTTCTCAACTGTGAATCCTCAACTTATTTGGTCTTTATCTCTCCTATGAATGTGGATTTGACCTCAATACTGGCCACTACTCCACCCTTTTCTGAGATACCCAAGTGCATGAACCTAGATTCAAGGCCTGAATCTCCCTTGCCAGTGGTCGCTTGGACACCCCCAAATAAGCCAAACTGCCCATGCTAACTGCCTTCCGGCTCAATGCATCTGCCACCATATTAGCCTTACTTGGATGGACTGAATGGTCACATCATAGTCCTTTAACAACTCCATCCACCTTCTCTGCCTCAGATTCAAGTCCTTCTGAGTGAAAACATGCTACAGACTGCGATGATCAGTGAACACCTCACACTTGACACCATAGAGATAGTGTCTCTAAATCTTGAGTGTAACCACCATCACCGCCAACTCTAAGTCATGGGTTGGGTAATTTCTCTCATGAACTTTCAGCTGCCTGGATGCATAGGCTATCACATTCCTGTCTTGCATTAACACAATACCCAAACCCGAATATAAAGCTTCACAATAAACAATAAAGTCCTTACCTTCAACCGACCAAGACAAAATAAGAGCCGTGGTTAGAAGTGTCTTGAGATTTTGAAAGCTCTCCTCGCACTTGTCTGACCACACGAATGGTACCTCTTTCTGAGTCAGCCTCGTCAAGTGGGTGGCAATAGATGCAAGGTCCTTGAAAAACCGAAGGTAGTAGCCTACGAGCCCAATAAAACTCTTTACTTTAGTCACAGAGCTAGGCCGGACCCAACTCTTGACTGCCTCAATCTTTTGGGGATCCACCATCACCCCATTTTCTGACACCACATGCCCTAAGAATGCAACCGAAGTCAACCAAAATTCACATTTGGAGAACTTCGCATAAAGTTTCTGGCGCCTCAATAATTCCAACACAATACACAGAGGTCTAGCATGCTCCTCCTTACTTTTGCAGTAGATCAAAATATCGTCAATAAAAATGATGACGAATGAATCCAAATAAACTTTAAACACCCCATTCATCAAACTCATGAATGCTATCGGCGCGTTAGTCAACCTAAACGACATCACTAAGAACTCGTAATGCCCATACCGAGTTCAAAAAGTAGTCTTAGGGATGTCCTCGGGCCTAATCTTCAATTAATGATACCCTGACCTCAAGTCAATTTTTGAGAACGTAGATGCACCCTGTAACTGGTCAAACAGATCATCTATATGGGGTCAAGGGTACTTATTACGGATGGTCACCTTATTCAACTGCCTATAATCTATGCACATCCGCATACTACCATACTTTTTCTTCACAAATAAGACCGGAACACCCCAAGGCGAAGCACTGGGATGGATGAATCACTTTTCTAGGAGTTCTTGAAGCTGAGTCTTAAGTTCCCTTAACTCTGCAGGAGCCATACGATATGGAGGAATGGAAATTGGGCTAGTGCCCGGCTCCAAGTTAATACAAAAATTGATATCCCTGTCTGGAGGTATACCAGGCAAATCTGCTGGGAACACCTCTCGAAACTCTGAAACAACTGGAACTGACTCAATAGATGGGGACTCCACACTGTCATCCCAGAGATGAGCCAAAAAGGCTAGGCACCCTCTCCCCACCAGCTTCCTAGCCTAAATAAACGATATTATCTTGACAGGCGTAGGCCTGTATACACCTTCCCACTCTAGCCTATCCTTACACAGAATCTCTAAAGTCACAGTCTTGGTGTTACAATTCAATACGGCATGATAAGGAGATAACTAGGTCATGCCCAAAATGACATCGAAGTCTACCATATCCAGGATTACCAAGTCTACCCAAGTATGCAACCCCACAAATACAATAGAACAATTATGATAGACATGAGTCACAATCACAGACTCTCCAACCGGGGTGGAAACATGAATAGTGAATCAAGGATATCACAAATCAAATCCAGACCCAAAGCAAAATTCACAGACACATATGAATATGTTGAACCTGGGTCAAAAAGCACGGAAGCCATCCTATCACAGACTAGAATGGTACCTGTGATCACCGTGTCTGATGCCTCAACCTCGGACCTTCCTGGAAATTCATAACACTAAGCCCGGTCATCAATCCGAGCTAATTCTTTGGCTAGCTGCGCCACACCCCTGCTCGCACGGCCGTTTCCTCTCCTCTTTAGACCCCAATAACTGTATAGCAAAATAAGACAAGGCATGAAACTTAGCCTCATAAGCAGAGACTGACATGCTACCATGTTCCAAATTCAAGAACTCATCCTTTTTCTGGTCCTTCAAAGTATGAGGTACGTACTCTTCTCTAAGAAGAGAGCATAAAACTCCTCCCAAGTCAATGGAGGCAAGGTCGATGGACGACATTCCACATGAGACCTCCACCATTATTTAGCATCACCCTGCAGCTGAAATGTGACAAACTCAACCCCATGCTGTCGCACGATACCCAACTTGTGCAACCTTCCATAGCAATCCAAGATGAACTCATAATAATCTTTCTTATCAGTACCCTGATATGTAGGAGGTTTCAGTTTGAGAAACTTAGTCAGCATCTCATGTTCATTCCCTGTCATTACCAGGTCTAGCATTGGCCTGAAGAAGTCGCCAAAGCTTGAAACTGCATCCATCCTAGGAGCTGTAGTAACTATTGGCTGAGTGCCCAGAGCTTGATCTGCAACACCCACGAGGGTGGCTCTGGTACCAACCAAACCACTCAGGAAGTTCCAAACCTGCTGAAATTCTTCGGGCGTCATAAGGGGAAGGCCCGCACCTCCAGTCGGTGCTGCCTCCTCCTGCGCCCCTCACTCCTCAACAACAACTTCCACTTCTTTGACAACCTTTTCCTGAGGTGGGGAAAGGGTTGCTTCTCACTCTTCTGCCGCCGCTTGAGCTCCACACCTAGCGGGTGTGACTCTGCCCCGACCTCTACCCCTACCCCTGCCTCTGCCTCTGACCGCTGGACCGCGGCTGGGACCACTGGCCTTGCTCTGTTGTTCCTTGTGTTAACCATCTGCGGACAGAAGAGTGAAAGAGTCAGCTACCAATTTGTATCGCCAGATATCAATTGGAATCAAGTTATAGCACGAAGGAAGGAAGAAAAGATAGTTTTCCTAAAGTCCTATAGCCTCCCGAAGAAAAGTACGGACGTCTCCGCACCGTTCCATAAGACTCTACTAGACCTATTTTGGTACGATGAGATCAACGAACCTTGGGCTCTGGTACCATTTTTGTCTTGATCCAAACCGCTGCGAATGGCACCCACCCAACCCCCGGGCGAGCGAACCATCAATGACCCAAAACTTAACCATTTTAACAACTCAAAACCAGTGTGCAATAAGTAAAACTAGCCATAATCAACCAAAACCATACTAATTTAAATAAACATGCAGAAATTCCTCCATAGAACCTGAAAGTCATCGTTCCAAAACACTACCAAAATCTAAAATACGGGGATGCAACCCCAAAGTAAGCAAGAGTCTAAGATCGAAACAAGTGTTCTATAATGAAAAATGAAAGAGACCAAGGTAGCTCGACCGAAATAGCTCACCCTTGATGTCTAGAAGCGCTGGGACTACAAATGAGGTTGCGTGTCAGCTGCATGAATATTTCCTGTACTCACAAAAAGAAACGCAAGTGCAGAATCAGTACACAACCACCATGTACTGGTAGGATCATTGGCCAGTTCCAAATAAGTATTATATGAATAGTACAATAGCCAAGTAGAAGTACAAGAAACATGTAAACAAGCCAATAGATATCCCTAGACTACAAGTCTTTTCCTATCTTGTTCCCACATGTAACCCGCCCTTATAACCATGGTCAACAATCAATGATAATCAATAAATATACCATTTTTCATAGCCCAGACCCACCTTGGGATCCCCCTAAACAACACCTAAGTGTTAAACATGCAACTCGGTCTACACCAAGACCAAACCACAGACCAATAATAATAACCCGACATCTCAAGGACCATATGCAATATCATAAGTCATAAACACAGGCGGTCCACTTATGGAACCAAAAGTAAGCCCGTACGAGGCGTGGTACCCGAGCCAACCAGTTAGTATCCCATACCAGGCATGGTATCCGAGCCGACCATTTGTTATCCTATACCAGGCATGGTACCCGAGCCAACCATTAGTATTTCATACCAGGCATGGTACCTAAGCCAACCGAATGTCATACAAAATCCATAGTCACAAATAATGAACAATCAAACTTATAAACCAATAAGCAATAACACCTAGTTCATTTCACAAGTCTGATAACAGGACCCTTAGACATTCCTAACTCATTCCCTAAGCATGCAACTCATACAATACTTAGACAAAAGTACATAAATATATAATGCATACAAGAATCAATAACCATCACCAACCTTGAAATATTCCAAGCTCTATTGAACCAGAGCTTTCCCCTTTTCAGGATACCTTACTTGTTCTTGGTCTAGAAACAAATATTCAAGAACTATAGTCAATTAACTAGCCTAAATTACCCGGATTATGCAAAATCCCAATCCCAGGCCAAATCATGATCATTCCACCCATTTCCTGGGATTTACTACCATTAATTCACCTAAATTCATCATTTTAACGGACACCTTTAGAGAAATATGGCTAAGTGATCATCACCCATCATCAATAACCAAGATTGAAGAACTCTAGCACCCTAGAATCCCCCTTTTCCCCGGATTCTACTATTTCTAGGTCATTCCAAACTTCCCCCCAAGTCTACCCCTAGCAATTATAAAGCATAGGAAAGACAGTACGAAGGTTGGGGTGTAGAAACCTTACCTTTAGGATGGAAAATGGTGAAAAATTGATGGAAATCGCCCAAAATCGCCCAAAATCGCCCTCTTCTTCTCCCAAAATGTCTTTATTGAAAACTGACTATTTTGGAGAAGTTTCTGTATTAAATCCCATCACGCTCCGCTATAGCTGTCCAATCCGCTATAGCGGTAGAGTCGACCGCTATGGCGGAGGCTGACCGATGTTGACTTCCATTGTAGCAGTATTTTCTCCGTTATGATGGAGGTCGCTATGGCGGTGTGTCAACCACTACGGCGGTTGACACGGGATAGAAAGTCGTAAAGTCCCTCAAATTTCCCCATTTTACAACACACTTATTTTTTTGACGTCCCAGAACAACCCTTCACATCAACCTCGATACCGGGAGTTCTACTTACCCGAATTTGATTTTGAAAATTCCTCTGGACTCTTTTATGTCTTAGCTAAATGGAAAACTAGCTCAAATTAAAACACTTAACCCAATCCTTACCCGAATTACCCTAGACCATACCTCACTCCAAAACTGATCGAGGCTAGCCTAGCCTAGAATTTCAAACTCCCAAACCCAGAGTTTTCTGACTCTAAAAATTGGGACGAATGGTTTACCCATAACAACGGACCCGGTCGTTACAAGCGGTGACCGGAGAAGAGAAGGGGAAGAAAGAGGGTTGAGGGGCGACAATGGAGGTTAGAAGAATAGGGCAGTGGTGGCATTGAGGATGGCCACCTCACCGACGATGGTGGAGCAATGACACTTTGATTGTTCGGCAGTGGGCAGTGGTGTGGTAGCAAAGAGAAGAGGAGGAGAGATGAACTGGCAGCTAGTGAGGATAAGGGAGATGAATTAGGATTTTTTGGGGGTTGGTTAATTAAAAAGGAAACTAAAGGAAGATCAGATCAGGGTCATTGGATCAGATGGACAAACGGCTGTGATTAAATCTGGGAGTAATGGGTCGGAACCGGGTTAAGATGGGTCAATATTATGGACTTAATTGGGGTTTAAAATTGGGCACGATTGGACTCAATTGAGGCTAAAATTTACATTAAATAGGCAGAAAGTAGTTGGAACTTAAATAAATAGGGAAGAAAATAAAATTGGGATGCTGTTTAATTAATAAAATACTATGTATATATAATTTGATAAATAAAATAATAAATTTAACAATTATTATCACAAAAATATTATTTTAAAAATGCTCAGAAATAAATTATGTACATATATTGACATATAATATTATGAAATACACGATAAAATAGCAATAAATTATGTATTTATAAATAATTTATACGAATTTAGGAAGTGTCAAGATAATGACAAAACATGCCATTTGTTTAGTAAGAAAAGTAACACGTAAGGAATATTAAGATTTAAAATAATAATAGTTAGTAAAATAACAGCTCGAGTGAGGTATAGGGAAGTCAAAATTGGGTGTCAACAGCTGCCTCTTCCTTGCTCGGGAATGAAGGATGAATTGACAGGCAAGGAATGTTGACTAGTAGCTAATTTTGTCCGATCGGGAGGATGATTCTTTTGGAATCAGAGGAAACAAGAAAGAGTTGTGAAAATGATGTGGCCGAGTTGACAACTTGAGTAATGTGGAAGGATGGAATGCGAATATTGTGTGACGATATAGGAATATAGATTAGATGAAAGATAGGAAGAAGTCATGTATCTCAAAAATGAAAATAACAATTCTATTTGTTTCAGGCCTTAGTCACCTGCAACTTCTAATATTACTAGATAAAATGATCAACTCATAAATATAAAGAAGTATTAACTAATGCGATGAAAAATAATAGTAATAAATAACAATAATAATGAGATGAGATGAGAAAACGTATCTTTGACGTTGTACTTGTAACCCAGTATTTTTGAGGGACCTCAAAAGTTCTGCCCCAATTTTATCCTTTAACAAAAATATGATCACTTTGGTGATATGTACCTGTGAAACTTAAACATGCTACATAGATTTGTAAGTATTCAGATATTATCATAAAATGGTTTAGAGCCTCAATATGTCCCTTTTTAGGGTGGACGAGCCAGAATATCCCTTTTTAGGGCGGATGAACCCGAATGTCCTTTAATAGCATGGACAAGCCCGAATATCCCTTTTTAGGGTGGACGAACCCGAATGTCCTTTTTTTGGGCGGATGCCCAAATGTCCATTTTTAGGGCGGACGAGCCCAAATGTCCATTTTTAGGGCGGACGAGCCCAAATATCTATTTTTAGGGCGGACGAGCCCAAATATCCATTTTTAGGGCAGACGAAACCCAAATGTCAATTTTTAGGATAGACGGGCCTAAATATCCATTTTTAGGGCAGACAAAACCCAAATGTCCATTGTTAGGGCGGATGGGCCCAAATATCAATTTTTAGGGCGGACGAAACCCAAATGTCTATTTTTTAGCGCGGATGGGCCCAAATATCCATTTTTAGGGTGAACAAAACCCAAATATCCGCTTTTAGGGCGGACTGACCCAAATATCCATTTTTAAGGCGGACGAAACCCAAATGTCTATTTTTAAGGCGAACGGGCCCAAATATCCATTTTTAGGGCGGATGGGCCCCAAATGTCTAATAATAGCTCAACTTAGATATAAACTTCAGGCACAAATATAATCTCAAACACAAATATAATCTCGGTCTCAGGCTCAAAATATAAGTTCGAGCTCAAAATATAAACTCGAGCTCAAATATGATCTAAATTCGAATATAAACTCGAGCTCAATTGTAAACTCGGGCTCAAAATATAAGTTTAGGCTCAAAATATAAAATCGAGCTTAAAAATATAAACTTAGGCTTAAAATATAAACTCAAATATAAACTCGGGCTCAATGTAAACTCGAGCTCAAAATATAAACTCGGACTCAAATATAAACTCAGGCTCAAAATATAAACTCAGGCTCAAATGTAATCTGGGGCTTAAATGTAATCAGAGTTGAGGAGATAGAGTAGCTTAGATCCTTTTCATGTTGGAGATGCAATAGATGCTTTTGTTGATAATGATTATTCGGCCATTGCGAATCAGTGTCTGCATTTGCATATGCTATTTCTGCATTCAAAGAAATTTGTTAGTTTCAAAAGAAAGGTTGATTCATACTTTGGTTATTTTTAGATCCTTGTCATTTTTCTGCACACCATCGTGAAGCAATTTTTGAGGTTCCCTAAAAAATTATGCCCCTGTTTTAACTTATGGAGATTTATGTTCCTGCTTCACTCAAATAAAATTGTCAGTTCAAAAGAAAGTGATTGTCTTATATTTGAACATTGATGTTCGGATTTGAATCCGTCTTTGTCATTATTGAAGTCGTGAAAGGGACCAAAATAACATAGATTTATCGAATAGAGAGTCTTGTCAAAAGTTGACATGCTTTAGGTATGGAGGAAAAGAAAATTTTTATTAGATTGAGA
The DNA here is from genome assembly GCA_003996215.1 of Jaltomata sinuosa. Classification (NCBI taxonomy): domain Eukaryota; kingdom Viridiplantae; phylum Streptophyta; class Magnoliopsida; order Solanales; family Solanaceae; genus Jaltomata; species Jaltomata sinuosa. The sequence continues at coordinate 15,209 of QJPP01003631.1, read as the reverse complement.
CCGAACCAAATAATGAGCTGCCTACGTATCTAAATGGAAGTCAGGTCAAACGTAGTTCATGAGTACAAAATAGAGGTAAAGCAAAAATAGAAAATTTATTAGTTTGGGGGGGGGGGGGGACAGATAGAGAGAGATGTCACTTTGCTTATGATGGTCTTATCCTTCTCAGTTTCTTTGATGTATTTTACGCTTCCTTGTCAAATGACTCGGAATGATTTCTATCGGATCTCCTTAAATGATGACTGTACCTGTAGTAGTGTCATAGATGTTGCGTAGTGACCTTTGCTGCACTATAACCTTCCCTTTCTCAATCAAATCTTGAATCTTATACTTCAATGCTGAACATTCCTCGATATCATGACTTTGAATATTAGAATGGTATGCATACAATTTGAATAAATCAAAATTTGAAGGTGGATAATTGGAAACCCATCCCTTCTTGAGTTTCAAGATTCATGGAGCGCACAATCTTTGAAATATACTCATCAGAGGTTTGGTTAGTGGGGTAAGAGTACGAAATTTCATCTTCTTTTATTGACGAGCATTGGATGGTATTGAATAAGTTTGTTGTTGGGCGTCATGTTGGTGAGAATCTGGGTATTGGAAATCTGGTGGGTTATGAAGCTGGGGGTGCAATTTATAGGAGTCAAACACGACATATGCTTGCTGGACATCTTGATGGTGTAGTGTAGAGGCAAGGTGGTTGAGACTTTTTCTTCCTTCTCATCCCAAGGATTTTTTGATGTTGCATCACTGTCAATAATTCTTCCTATTTGAATTTCATATTCCAATTCTTTTCCAATTCGAATTAGACTGGCAAAATTATCAGAGCTCATGAAGAGCAAGGATTTATAAAATATACCATCTAGTGATTGGATGAAGGTTTGAATCAAATCCTTTTTAGATAGTGAATGACGTATTCTAGAAGCTTCCAATCTCCAACATTTTACATACTCCTCAAAAGATTCATGGGCTCTTTTCTTTACTTCGAGCAAATCCATTATTGTTGGACCAATCTTGATATTGAACTTATATTGCTCTACAAAATCTCAAGCCATATCTTTCCATGTAAACCATTTACTGAAGTCTTTCTTTGGGTACCACGTAAAAGCTATTCCCGACAAATTTTGAATAAATTGTCTCATTAACAGAGCTTCATTATGTTTGATTCCAACTAATCTACCACAAAAGTCTTTTAAATGCTCAACTAGACCTCCTTGTCCATTAAAGATATTGAATTTTGAAATTATGTACCCTGACGATATTTTAACATTCGGATGCAAACACAAATTCTCATACCTTAGGTCCGGAACATTCTCGAAATATTTTTTTTCATCTACAACCTTCTCCAAGTTACAATCTCTTTTGTGCAGTGTAGCTAATTTTCCATCATGTATTATCATATTTTGCAAAGTACCAACATTAGTGTGTGCCAAAGGTATCTACTGCAGGATTGGATGAGGAGTTATAGTCAAAAAGGTATTTTGTGTTGGGTGAGAAGTAGGGTTTGTGTTAAAAGGAGGATCAGAATGATTGGACATATTTATCAAATTGCAGATTCTCAACCGATTCAGTATTCAAATGATAGACAACCTTTATATAAAATAAATCAAACACAAAAATTAACATGTAGCACAAATAAGATTAAGTCATTCATAACCATAGTAATAATAATAATGATGATGATAATAGTAATGAGAGACAATTGCAAAAAAGTTCTAGGTTGAAGAAACGAATGAAGATTAGAATTTAATGAGTGATCTAAGCGCGGAGGTTGAGTTTTTAATGCACAAGGAGAACTTATGATTTCAAATGATCGGCACGATAAATGTTAGAATGTGAAATTGAAAGATAAGGGAGTCATAGAAGATGAACAATGTTGACTTATGTTGAACACTAGAGCTTTCTCCACATCACTTTATCACTCCAATCAGTCCCATTTCAACTTTGAAATATCAACTATATATTTCAAAATCATAACATAAGAGGAAAATAAATTTTTTATTATGATGAGACCAAACTCATTAAATGAGCGCCTACGTATCCCTCTTATAGGGGAATCAGGTCATCGTAGTTCATATTACAAAGAAAATAAAAATAAAAAATCTAGATAGAGAAAAGCATATGAAAATTGTAGTCTTTCAAACTATAGAGATGTTGTCTTCATTAGTCACGCCTCTTCTTCAAATGATTTGTTATCAACTTCACCGAGTCTCCATTCAAAGTGACAATCCCAGTTGAAATGCTGCATTCACCTCTTGATTTTCTTTATTTTACCTCGCCTCTTTGTATATTGGTATGACCATAAGGATAAGTTATGGTGACAAATTGTGGATACGACACTGCAATGTAATTTGATGTTGGAGCAATGGGTGGAGGTGGATACAAAATAGTTTGAGAATGAAGTCTTGCGGTGAATTAGGGGTAACATGCCTGGCGGTAATTTGGTATTAAAATGATTTCTGGAGATTGATACAATATCAGTTGAGGGCGAGGCTTTTTCACTATCTTTCCATTGCTTATCAAATTTGTATTTCTCTCTTCAATTGGCAGTATTCATTTGTGTCATGGTCTGACATAGTAGAGTGAAAGGGACAATGCTTGTTTGGGTCAAAGAAGGGACTTGAAGGACAGTACAAACCAACAAACTTAGGTTGAAGGATTCCATTCGACCTCAATATCTCAAAAGTGAGCGAAGGCGGCTCATCTAAGAGAGTCATGACTTGGAATTTTCTTACTTCGGACTTTGAAGATTTTGTTATCTCATCAATGATTGTCTTTCCCCTATCCTTAAATTGTGGCTTAATCAAACCAACTCTGTCATGCATTACAATCTCTTTCGTAAATTTTCTCTTTAGCTTCTTATCAAATTGCTCAATGAAGTCTTTAGCTAAATTCTCCCAACATATCCATCTGCTCATGTCCTTTTTTGCGTACCAAATAAAAGCTGAACCTGCCAATGACCTCAACAAAAAGTTTCACCTTAAGATCATTACCTTTCCCAATAGTGACAAGCTCATCAAGGTATGCCTTCAAGTGGGAGTGAGGGTCTCTAGACCCATCATACAATGAAAAATTCAAGTTCTTTTTTCTATCCTTGCTTTCTTCCCTTGGCTTGACCGGCATACTCGTCGCTGGTTTTTGAGTGGACCTTGCTTGATAGTCAATAACTTTTTATCCTCTTTCTTTTTTATACCTATTTCTGTTAACCCATTGAGTGCTCTTTGTAGTATAAGTGAATGCAGACTCGAAGAGCCTTGCACATCACGTACATGTATAGGTGAAGTTGTCAATATAGGACAATTTTCAACATAGACGAGAGCAACAAAGTGACCTTCTGACATTGGCTCTGGAAAACCTGGTGGTATATCTGTTGAGTCCCGAAGGTCGAATATCAACTCTCTAATTCTATCAATTCTCTTTTCCATTCTTTTTATACTCGCCTAAAATATTGCAACATTACTTCAGCGTGATTCCAAATTCTTATCCTTGACTTCACTATTAGCAAGGTTGATGAGCATCGCTTGACTAGTCATTTGATATGCTCTAACATTTAACTTTAGTCAGCCTTAGGAGAAGAAGACTTATGGTTAGTAAAGGAGGAACGCACAAGACAAAAAATGTCTTATAATGAAAAGTATTATAGAGTGAAATATTCTATTTATTTGAGTATGGGGTTGTGCGTATTCAAAATTGAATGGAAGTTATGAGGGCTCTATACGAATTAAAAGTTGTGAAAGTCGGGAGATAAAACAAACATCGTGTAACGATCAAGTTCATCATTATGAGTAAATCTTTCCTACGAAGTTTAGAGTTAGAAAACTTCCGGGTTTGGGAGTTGAAAATTCTGGGCTAGGCTAGTCTCGACTGATTTTGGAGCTAGGTCTGGTCTAGGGCAATTCGGGTGAGGATTGGGTAACGTGTCTTGTATTGAGCTAGTTTTCCTTGTAGCTAAGACATAGAAGAGTCTGGGAGACTTTTTGAAAGTGAATTCGGATAAGTGAAACTCTCGGTATCGAGGTTGATGTGAAGGGGTTATTCCGGGACGTCGGGGATTCAAGGTGTGTTGTAAAATGGGTACTTTTGGGGAATTTTACGACTTTCTATCCCATATCAATCACTATAGTGGTTGAACATTGCTATCGCGACCTCTGCTATAACAGAGAAATTACCGTTATAGTGGAAGTCAATGGCGGTCAACCTCCACCATAGCAGTCGGCTCCTCTACAGCGGTACCTCTATAGCGGAGTGCGGATCGCTATAGCAGACTAAGTCGGGATTTATGAAGAAAACTTCCTTAAAACATTCAGTTTTTCCTCAACTGTATTTTGGAGAAGGGCAGGGAGATTTTAGGCAAACTTAGTCTGTTTTGCTTTATTTTTTATCCCAAAGGTAAGAATTCTACTCCCCTAACTTAGTACTTTAATTCTTACGGAGTAGAATTGCTAGTTGTGGGCTTAGGGGAAGGTTTGGATTGAACTAGAAATGGTGAAATCCAGGGAAAAAGGGAATTCTAAGGCATAGTAATTCTTGGGTCTTGATATTATTGTTGGGTTATGATTAATTAGCCATAATTCTCTAAATGTATGTGTAAAAATGATAGACTTAGGTGAATTAATGGTGGGAAAGCCCAGAAATGGGTGGAATGATCATGGTTTAGTCTGGGGATTTGGATTTTGTATAATTCGGATGTGTTAGGCCAACAAATTGATTATAGTTATTGTATGTTGTTTTAGACCAAGAACAAGCAAGAGCTTCGGGAAACGAGAAGGCTCTAATTCAATAGAGCTATTGAGTAATTCGAGGTAGGTGTTGCTTATTATTTCCTAATATGCAATATGTGTTCATGTACTCTTGCTTAGTATTGTATGAATTGCATGCTTAGGGAATGGTTAAGGAATGTCTAAGTTTCTAGTCATCAGTCTTGTGAAATGAACTAGTTGTTGTTGCTTGTTGGCTTACAAGTGTGTTGTTGTTCATTATTTATTGACTGTTGGATTTTTGTGTGACATTCGATTGGCTCGGGTACTACACCTGGTACAGGTTACTTATCAGTTAGCTCGGGTACCACGCCTGGTACATGATACTTATCAGTTGGCTCGGGTACCAAGCCTGATACAAGTTTGATAATGGTTGGCTCGGGTACCACGCCTGGTACGGGTTTGATTTATTGCATTAATTGTATTTATAGATTGTTTCATGAGTGGACCGAGTTGTATTCTTGAATTGTGATTATTGCATATGGTCCATGAGAGACCCGGTGATTATATTAAATGTGAGGTTGGTCTTGGTGTAGACCGGGGTTGCATGTTTAACACTTGGGGGGTGTTAGGAGGATCTCGGGGTGGGTCCGTACTATGTGAAAAGGTTATATGTTATTGTCATTGAATGTTGTCTATGGATGTTAATTTGGTTCATGTGGCTGAGAAGCTAGGGAAGAGACTTGTAGTCTAGTTATACTTTTGACTTGTCTACATGTTTACTTTGTTTTACTCAGCTTGGGTTTATTGTGCATATCTTGTTTATTTGGAGCTGGCCGATGATCCTACCAGTATATGGTGGTTGTGTACTGATTCTGCACTTGCTTTTCTTTTTGTGAGTACAGGAAATCTTCCAGCGGCTGACACGCGACCTCACTTGTAGTCCCAGCATTTCCAGATCTCAAGGGTGAGCTACTTCGGTCGAGCTACCTTGTCATCTTCATTTAGTTATAGCCCACTTGTTTCGGGCTTAAACTCTTATTTATTTGGAGTTGCATCCTCGTATTCTAGACTTGGTATATGTTTTGGTACGATGACCTTTAGGTTCTAGGGAGGATTTTTCGCAGATTCTTGTTATGGTAGTATTTTGAGATATTGAATGTTAGTTTATTTTATGCAACTGATTTTTAGCTGTTAGATTTTACTAAGTGTTGGGTCGATAGTGGTCCGCTCACTCGGGGGTATTGGATGGGTGCAACTCACAACTGTCACGACCCAACTACTGGGCCGTGCGGACACCTACTCTAATCCATCTAGATAGGAGAACCCTTACCACCCGAACCAACAGGTAATGCGGAAAAAGAATTAAATCATGAAATAAACCCCTTTTTAATACATGGAACTTCCTTTACAAAATTTTTAGAAAATAAATGACTTAAAGAACTTGCGAAAAAATATTTACAATATGAGACAGCCCTCCCTAGAACCTAGTCTAAGCCGGTACAAGAGCTTTTACAAGATGAGTATATGACATAAGATGACACAACTCCCACCATAGAAGGAAAGTAGGAGCTGCTGGAAGATCACCGCAATTCTGAACCTGTGAAACATCACCAATCCTGCAATCAGACTATACCCAAAAAGGTACAGCAAGAGTAAAATCAGTACAAATACACGTACTGGTAGGCATCATCAGCTGACCCGAATTCACTCCTACCATCACATAAAATTCAAGATAAAATGCACAATGTAAATTCTTCACCCCTTTCAACATCACTTTTATCAATCCCCCCTTTCGGAACCGACTATCCTAACCTTTAGACTTACCAAGTTACCTTGTCACCTAGACTTCCCAAGTCACCTTTACACCTAGACTTTCCAAGTCACCTTGACATCTAGACTTCCCAAGTCACCTTGACATCTAGACTTCCCAAGTCACCTTGATCCCTAGACTTCCCAAGTCTCACTTAATCCTTACCAATAACAATGTCCATACCTGGACTACCCTTCCCTTACCCAAGTCAACCGCCTTGACTAGATATTCAGACTTAACGTGGCTAACTGCCCAACCAAATCACTTATACCCGTAGTATTACTTACCAATGTCCGGCCCTTCCCGGACCTCTAGGATAACTTTCCATCCTGGTTATAACAACCATCAACTACAATCCTAGACTTTCTGTCTTACTCCCAATTGACCAATCACATGAAAATCCCTAGCAACCATTGACACATTCAATGACAACAACAGAGTTATATCTAAATACCTTTCTAATCCCGAAACCCAGACCCTCCAAGGATCCTTTAACCACACCTAAGTGTTCAACAGGCTACCCGGTCTACACCAAGACCCACCCTTAGCTTATTAACCACAACTAATTCTTGACCGTCATTAATACACTTAATGAAAATAAATTTTGAACTCTTAACCTCTTTTACATAGTCCGGACCCACTCGGATCCCCCTAACACATCTAGGTATTAATAGACAATCCAGTCTACACCAAGACCAACTAATAACATAATATAACAACCCAACCTACACCAAGACCAAACTCACAATATAATTACCCGGCCTACACCAAGACCAAACTCACAATATAATTACCCGGCCTACACCAAGGCCAAAAGCATAACATAATATAACAATCCGGCCTACACCAAGACCAAACTCACAGTATAATTACCCTGCCTACACCAAAACCAAACTCACAATATAATTACCCGGCCTACACCAAGACCAAAAGTACAATATAATATAACAACCCGGCCTACACCAAGACCACAAGTAATATCACAATTTATAAACACAGCCCGGTCCACTCATGGAACCAACACCAATCACACAATGCAACAATATTAATGAAATGATGCAGTAAAGTAAAACCATACCAGGCGTGGTACCCGATCCAACCATTAGTATCTCATACCAGGCATGGTACCCGAGCTAACCATTTGTTATACCTGTAGCAGGCGTGGTACCCGTGCCAACCATTAGTATACCCATACCAGGCGTGGTACCCATGCCAACCATTTGTTATACCCGTACTAGGCATGGTACCCAAGCCAACCGAATGTCAACAACTCACAGTCAAATAGATGATCAAACAACTTGTAAACCAACAAGCAACACCCTTCAATCACAGACTGTAAAGCAAGAACCTTAGACATTCTACACAACTCCCCTAAGCAATGTAATTCATACAAACACTTAGATATAAGTACAAGAATATATAACATTCACATAAATTGTAAGCCATCACCTACCCCATTCTGGGTACACTATGAACCATCAAAATCCCGTCCAAAGACTAACCCCGGTTTGCCCTTTTAAATATGTAGTTAATTACATTTATTCCTGACCCTCTCCCTAGGACCAAATACAACCTGGGAAAACCCTTCCCAACCTTAGAACACAACCAAACAATTATCCTAATTATACCCATTAGTCCGGAACTTCCGTTTCTTACACATTTGTTAATTACTAACCCTTTTCTGGTTCCCCGAACCTTCCAATATTCTAGTTTCCGCATTTTATTAGAAAAATCACACAATTTAAGCAATGCCTAGAATATCACAACACCCTATTCCCATTCTACCATATTCAAAGTAATCCAACAATTCAACATCTTCCTCCGGACTCCGTACCCGAAGGCCTAACCATGGATTCTCCCTTTCATTCTATACAATAATATGAAAATAAAAGCTGTCAATATACTCTTGGAAGAAACCTAGCCTACCTGGATGTCGAGCAGCTATTCCATGCCCTTTTTAGCTCCATGAAGGCATTACCTGATGATTCTACAGGCCTGAATCCATGATTTTGCGTCCCTTTTTGCTGGAATCCCTCCTCCTCATGGCTCCCAAGCTTTGGAGCAGCCTAGGAGGGTTTTTGGAGCAACCCTCATCTGTTTTTGACTAAAGAAGGGAGAATGAGATTATAAAAACCATTTCTGGGCTTTCTGGTTCCGTTATTCCGCTATAGCGGACGGCTAACCTCTACGGTGGTTCCGCTATAGTGACCTAAATCCTGCTACAGCGGATTAAATTTTTCAGCACGGACAGTCTTCAGTAAAATAGTCATAACTTTTTACTCGAGAAGCGGATTGACAAACGGTTGTGGCATTGGAAAGAGGACTCAGAGTTATTTAATTTGGTGGGTATTGGGACCCCTAAATCCTTATATTCTAGGAGAAAAGCACGTTTGAAGTTGACCCTAGTTTGAACTTAGCCCGAAACTAAATCGGTAAGGAAGCTTTCAACTTAACTTTGTGCTAAGAGTATTCTATGACCTTAGTACATACCAAATGTAGTCCCCATAATAAAGAATTAATCCTAACTCTTTTGCTATTTAAAACAAATAAATCAATGATTTAGCTAACATAGTATGTATATAAGGGAAAGTGTCTGAAAACTAACATCCACATGCTAAAACAAAGGGAAAAGGGAAGGGAAACATTGTTAATTAGCCCCAAAGAGGGGCAAAACCCAAAAGCTATAAATGTCTGAAGGTAAAGAGGGGAGGGGAGCTCTTAAGCCTCATCATCGCTTAGGAAGGGGAACTCCTGCCTATCCTCGAGCTCCAGAGGGGGGAGCTCTTGGCCCGGGGCAATGCAAGAGAACATGACCTTGAAAATCTTCCACATCCGAGCAAACATATGATCCCAAGAGCATCTCTTCATCTTCTCCTCCTCTAACTCCCTATGGAGTGCTGCAAATTCCTGAGCAGAAGGGGGAGGGGTTGTACCTCCAGTAGCGGTGCCCTCCGTGAACCTTTGGACTGCATCCAAGGTCTTCTCTAGCTAGGTGCTAGTGATCGGGGGCTGAGGCTGGGAAGGGGTAGGAGTGTCACCATCATCATTATCGTCGGCAGCCTCGACCGAATGACTGCTTCTTGCTTCATCCACCTTTCTTTTCTTCTTGGAAGAGACCACTTTCAACCGAAGAGGGTCAAAGGGGTTGTCCATAGCCACCTACAAGTCAGTATGATCCTCAGGCACTCCAACCCGCCTGAACAGTTCATACACCAAGCCCGAAAAATAGGGGCCCTTTCTATGACCCCGGTAAAAGTACTTACACTCGGAGATAATTTGTTCCCCCATATTCATGATGATCCCCTGCATAGCACAAGCAATCACTAGGGCCCGAGCATAAGTCACATCAGTCTTGTTACTCGATGGGCGAATTCATTGGGATACCAAGTTTAATTACCTCCTAGCATCAGCAGAGAAGTAAGCACTAGTGATGCCCTCGGGACTGGCCCAGTAGACCTGATCTCTGAACTCTACATCTACCAAGGTATCTCTTAACCATGTCATATCCCAAAGTCTAGTCTTGGTCTCATAGGCAACATTCGAAATATGAGGCACTCCTAGCACCTCATTGAGAGTATGAGCGTCCACCAGAACATCTACCCCTCGGATCCAGATAGTTGGGATGGGTTCATCCCAACAGATGGTAGGAAGGATAGTGATGTGCCGCTAATTTACGTCACTTTCGACTCCTTTAAACTAAGAACAATCGTACGTTTTCAAGCAACCGTTGTCGTTTTTGATGTTTTTATGTTGTATTTTCAGGAAATGGAGACAAACGTGGAAACAGAAGGAAATACGCGAAAAAGAGCGTTCTGGATAAGAGTGACGGCCTGAGTGACAGCCCATCACACATGTGATGGTCCGTCACAGTGACCGTCACACCAAGGCAGATGAGGCAGCATCACTGGTTAGCAGTGACGGTCCAGGCGACGGTCCATCACTGGCTTGACGGTCCGTCAGCCTGGCCGTCAAGTTAAGGCAGACGCGCGATGCGGAATCCGAGCGTTTTTGGGATTGGTTTCCTAGACTCCTATAAATACCCTATGTTAGGTTTATTTTAGACATCACCTTTTAAATTAGTTTTTACACATTTTTTACAAGAGTTTTAGGAGTTTGAGCGAGACTTTGACGCAAGCAACACGGTTTCTTGATCTTGCAAGCGTGTTCTTGATTCGTTCTTGAGTTCTTGGTTTCTTGTCTTGGATTATTGAAGGGTATTTTCATCATAGTGTAAGAATCTTCTTTCCTTTATTATGAATTTCTTCTTTTCTTCTTCGAGCATGAGTAACTAAAACTCCCGCAACTAGGGTTGTGGGAGCCATGGCTAAAGTAGCGATATAGATTCCGGGTAGCGACGGGTTCAATTTACATGTAGTCACGTTGTTAATCATACTTTATGTCACGTTTTCTAGTGGTTGCAAACATTAGAACATGCCTAGGTTTAATTTGCTTGAGTAAAGAGATTAAAACTGGGAAACTTGATTAACGATAAGGATTCGAGACTACCAACTCTCGTCTTAATGATTAATGCCGTAACTGGATTAATCTACTTGATGTTAGGATTGAAATATAAAAAGCACATCTTTTCGAGGTCGAGAGAATAGAAAAGGAAATTTGTTTATCTGGTCGAGAGACGTTTAGACGATACCATTGACGCAATTACATCGTGACACGCATATAGAAAGAACCCTGTAACGCCTAGAATCGATTGTTACAACGCCATGGTGAACACGTCCCTAGTTCGCATTCTCTCATATTGATTAAAACTCACACGTTTATTACTTGTTCTGTTTACGATTTGTTCACACAAACCCCCCCCCCCTTTATTTATCGGAAACTATTGACGATTAGTCATCTACTTCACTAAAGGCTTAATCTTCACCATATTCTCTGTGGGATTCGACCCCAACCTTGTTGGGTTCTTTACTTGACTACGACCGCTTACGCTTCGTTAATTTGAGGTGTAGTTTGGGCGTTATCAAAAAGTGGCACCGTTGCCGGGGAATACAGTTTTTGATTAAGTCTAGTGTGTTTATTTGACTCTTAGTCATAATTTCCTGCTTTACGTTTATTTGTTGTTTTTGTTTTTGATAGGGTACAGATTTGTGCATGCCAAGTACCCGAAGCTCGGGTGAATCAACAGTACCTTATGACCCCGAGCTTGCGAGAACATTAAGGCAGAATATGGCCGCACAAAACGAGGCAGCAAGGATCGCTGCAGAACTGCAGGCCCAACAAAATCTGAATGCTGGTGGTCTGCTGGATGATGTCGCACGGAATGATGAGGATCTCGATTTAGATGGAGCTGGCGATACGGGCGCCATTGTTCTTCCTCCGCTAGCGCCCGGGGCCAAGTTCAACATTACCAGCACGATGATTCAGCTGTTGAACTTGAGAGGAGTATTCCGGGGTGTAGCTGGTGATGATCCGAACCGTCACTTGATGAACTTTGTGGGCATCTGCAAGTCATTCGAACTGCCGGGAGTGAGTCAGACAGCGATCAGGCTCAGGTTGTTTCCATTGTCTCTGTCTGATGAGGCAGCGTTGTGGTTGACAGAGCTGACCCCCGACTCTATCGCAACTTGGGGTGAGTTGAAAGGAGCTTTCCTAGAAAGGTTCTTTCCTCCCTCAAGGATGATACAGTTGAGGGACGAGATCAGCAATTTCAGGCAACAACTGCACGAAGCGTTACATGAGACTTGGCTGAGGTTTAAGAAGAAGCTGACACAATGCCCTAACCATCAGCTGAACGACGAGTTTTTGATGCAGACTTTCTACAGGGCACTGAATTCGGCTACCAAGCCGACGTTAGACAACGCAGCAGGTGGAGCGTTTATGGGTCGCACTTTTGCCGACGCCACAACTATTTTGGATAGGCTCACCAAAACCAACAGGGCCTGGCACACACGAGATTCAGAGGTTGCAGCTAGCACCTATACCGTTGGTATGTCAGCAGAACAGCGTAGGAAAAAGGAGGAGCGCGACCAAGACATGGCGCATCTGAAAACACAGTTGGATCTCCTGACAAAGCACTTGTGCTCAGGAGGTATGGAGAAGGTGCAAGCTGTGGGTTCCCAAGGTATGGAGACTGAGGAAGCAAATTACTTGGGGGGTTTCCAGGCCAATGGCCAGGGAAACCAAGGTCGGAATTATCAGCGAGACAACCACTATGAGAAAAGTGGCTACAAAGAGCGCGACCAAGGAAATTGGAGGAACAACACCGATAGAGGTGGGTTGTATATACCACCTGGTAATTGGGACAAAGATGGCAACGAGGCTGAGACGTCCAAACTTGAGAACATGATGGCGAAGATGCTACTGAAGGTAGAATCGACTGACTCTGGGGTAAAGGCAATGAGGACTGAGTTATCAACATTGAGTCAGGTAGTGGAGTCACACTCAACCGCGATCAAGCAATTGGAGCAGCAAGTGGGTCAGATCTCGGCATCTTTAAACCAAAGGAAGACAGGTACCTTGCCGAGTGACACGACTCATCCGAGGAATGACGCTAGCTGTATGGCGATCACCACAAGAAGCGGAAAAATATTACCGGAATCACATCCGGTAATTCAGACTCAAGGTGATGCTGCGGATGATGAAGAGGCGGTAGAGGAGGAAACTCCAAAGCCCGCGGAGAAATGCAAGGAAGCTGAAAAGCTCCCAACTATGATGCCTCGACCACCACCTCCTTTCCCACAGAAGAAGAAAGCTGACGATGGCAAGTTCCTGAACTTCATGACCATGCTGAAGCAGATTTCAATAAACATACCATTGGTGGAAGCGCTGGAACAAATGCCCGGTTATGCCAAGTTCATGAAGGACTTGATTACAAAGAAGAGGACGGTAAGTTATGAACCGGAAGACAACCTCCACCACTGTAGCGCTATTTCTTCTAGGTTGTTAGTCGAAAAGAAGGAAGATCCAGGTGCGTTTATTGTTCCCTGCACTGTTGGGAAGCTCAATTTCGGGAAAGCCTTGTGCGATCTGGGTGCTAGCATCAACTTGATGCCGCTAGCCGTCTATAAACAACTGGGTTTGGGAGCTCCTAAACCAACGTCCATAAGAGTGATGATGGCTGACCGTTCAGTAAAGCGACCTGTGGGAATATTGTCTGATATGCTAGTAAAGATCGGTAAGCTTATCTTCCCAGCTGACTTTGTGATCTTGGATTGCGAAGTGGATTTCGAAGTTCCCATAATCTTGGGACGACCATTGCTAGCCACAGCAAGAGCATTGGTCGACATGGAGAAAAACGAGCTGACCTTCCGATTGAACAATGAAATAGTCAAGTTCGATGTGTCCAAATTGATGAAGCAACCAAGTGACATGAGGGTGGTCGCGGTCATAAATGCTATTGAGGAAGTCCCTGCGGATGCACAACTTGAGGAGAAGGGTTTGGTCGAGACTCTAGCTGTGATAAGAAGGATGATGCGAGAGCATAAACATGTAGAGGAAGGCGGTGAAAATAAATCAAGAAAACGAAAACACCGCAAGAGAATCTGCAAAGAAAAAGCGAAGAAGTTGTCGCGACTAGCGATGGAATCCAAAGAGGAAGCTGGAACGCCACACTCCATCGAGTTCTCTTGTTTTGGAGACCCTGGCGGTCTCCAACATCATTCCAGAATCTGAGTCATATCGACTTCACAGGTATTCCTTTGTTCTCACAGTTTTTAATTTTCATATATATGTATTGGGGACAATGCATGAGTCTAAGTTGAGGGTGTTGGGAAACCTGTGAGTCACCATCGAGGGTTTTTGTTGCCGAGTTCTTTTCCCTCCAGTGTGCTATCTAGTAGAACCGGCATGTTTAGGTTGTTAGTTTAAATTTTTTTTTTTTTTGTGTCTATAGTGATAAATGGCGTTTTTGGGACTAAAAAGAAGCCCCTTAAGATTTTTCTGGTTGTGCACTTATGTTGAAACGATTGATTGTCTGGATCTTTGGATGTCATTGTGTGATCATGATTAGAATGAGTATGCTTAAGCCGAGCGGCTGTTTGATAGTTGGTAGTGGTTATACGGATGCACAGGCTGTGCTGTGCAGAATAATGGCGTAGTGGGATCGCCAAGAGTGTGTGGAAGCGCTCTGTATTGGGGTTATATTGCGATGAGGGAGTCAATACAGCTGAAATTGGTTATTGAGAGAGATAAGCGCGGCCTGTGCACGGTTGGCGACACGACCTATCGGATATCAATGAGGACAGCACAGATACTGTACGCTCTGGTGCTTGGGTCGCGAGAGCTAGGTTGGCGTAGGCGCCGCCAGCTGTAGATAGCGTCGCGTATATTCTATTTATGGTCAGGCTTGATAGAGTGTGCTAGAACTTGCCCGGTCTATTTTGTTAAGTTCGAAGTTTGGTTGCTTAGGAAAGGATCACAGGCCTTTTTTGTATGCAGTCCACTTAACCTAAAAGACCGTCCAAATATAAATAATCCCTTTGATCCCTGTTTGAGCCATAATTGATCTTATTCTTTCAATAACCTGTCACCATTCCTGTTTAACTTTGAAACCCTATTTTGGCCCTGATCCTTCCTTGGACATCGTGCACCTCAACTCAGGCAATCAGCCTAAGTTGAGGGTGGCTACTATAGAGGCAAACCCTGTTTTGGCCCTGGTCCTCCCTTGGACATGGTGCACCTCAACGCAGGCAATCAGCCTAAGTTGAGGGTGGCTACTAGAGAGGTGAATGATAAGAAAA